>WNNJ02003513.1:0-40579 GCA_012934845.2 Pomphorhynchus laevis | reverse complement strand
ATATATATATATATATATAGTCAAGCATCCGAAAGTTTGATCCTCTGGTTGTTTATGATGGTCTGCATTGCAAATTGTTGGATTTAAGAGCTAACGCCACCAACAATTTAAGCTAGATGTCGGAAATGCATTTTCACAATGTCACAGAGGCAGCCGAAACGGCGTGTGATAGTTCATCTTACTGACGATGGCTGCCGGCTATCACATGACTGTCTAGGAGTGACGAGAGTTTGCAGACTGAAGAATATGCTCGATTCGAACACTTACTTAAATATATATATATATATATATATATATATATATATATATATATATATATATATATATATATATATATATATTAGTTTTGTGTTAGAAAAACCAGCTAAGTCAAAACTTAGCTGGTTTTCTAACACAAAACTAAAATATATCACTTTGAATTCTAAAAAGGATCCCAGCTGGTGATTTTCATTAATGAATATCAATATATATATATATATATATATATATATATATATATATATATATATATATATATATATATATATATATATATATATATATATATATATTCCTCATTAGGAGACATAAACAACAGGCAGTATTCTATATATCCTAATCAGACAATGAAATATAACCGAATTATTCTCGCAATATTCAACGGTAGACAACAGCAGTTTTTAAAATACTAACGCGTTCCAATGGAATCCTTGACCGTTGTTTTTCAAACATCTTTGAGACAAATTGTTATATATACACTAAGATAATTGTTTGAACACATTCGGGGATCCTCCCAGACGCGTTTCGCTCTAATGGAGCTCATCAGTACAGTGACTTCAATAATCATCCATAGGCACCTTAGCACACACTAAAACAGTGTTTAAAGCTTGAAAAGCAAAACTACCCTTAATCTGAATCATCAGGGGGAATTTAGCATAAGCTCTGTGATTGGCGGTGCGCATTGCAGTTTAACCATTCATCAGGCACTAAATTCGTTTTAATAGAAATGATGTTGCTTGATATACTGGACATCGATTCGCGACTTTCATTCACCATGTCACCTCTAGACAACCAATGAGTACCCGACAACACTCATCAGCAGAATGAAGTACTCACTGGTCGTTTCGGTTTGTTTCGACAAGTAGTCGAATTTATTTGATAAATAAATCAAAAGTAATGCAATTGTATTCAGTTTATAATTGTTATTCGGTATAAGCATATTTGACTTCGCGGCAATTTAAATAAAGTTAGCATAGTAGTGTATGTATACAATGAGAATAAAGATAAAAGCACCCTTCACTTTGTTAAAAAAATCTTCTTATTGTAAAAATTCAAAATTGATCGTAAAGCAGTTTTAAAATTTTGGTTGTTTACCAAAATAATTGCTGAAACTACTACGAAACATAAGAGTTACGAAGCCTACAATAATAATGATAGTAGCTGAGTAATATGCATCCTATAATATATGAAGTTAAGTAATATTCATACATCGAATATTATAACAAATACTTATGTAAATTCGGATCATTTAAACATAAATATCTGAATCATTTGAATCTAAATACTAATTTTTAGCACTCACATTTCTACTTAAAAATTATCACCGAATAGATTTCTTTACCCTAAAGTTAAATATTGTAAAGTTAACACTAAGGTTTCGAATAGCCTTAGAATTATTCAATCACTGAAGCACCCCTGCATGTAACTCATCCATTTCCAAATAAACGATTTCCCTCTTGCGGAAGTTGCACTATAATCTAGAATGTTGAGCCCATTAACTCCAATTATTCCCAAACTCGCCTTGATGCCTAGTTTGCCACCTTTCGGGCTCTCTCTCTTTGTCATCATTATTTTTAGCGATTGTTCATATCTCTATAGTTATGTATCTTCAATTTATCTATATCGCCTAAAAAAATCCGTTTATGCTCCTGATTCTTCTCGACCTCCACTCTTAAACATAGTTCTTAAAAATCACACCTAAGTATCCATTATCATATCTCAACGGTTTAAACTCGTGTCATCATTCGCTTGTCGTATCTTCCCTGATCGTTCACCAAGTGAAATCGCCAAACTTTACCTGGCTAGTCTTGTAAAGCGTCGACGTGAAGCTAATGACGAGTCATCTTCTACTATTAGAAATCTAAACGGACATTTTCGTTTTATTCATCTCCGTCCAAAAATCAGATTGCGTCATGACTCTCTTATACATTACTTTTTTAGCATTAATGATATAGAATTCTATTTTCTATAAAATATCGTGAGCACCCTTTCCATTCTTCACAAAACTGACATACTTTTTGATTTTTTTACAACAATCACTAGATCTTCTCTGCCGCACAAAATTCTAAATACTAACTTTGATTACTTTGATATCCACCACTTATGGTTGTTAGATTTTTCTCTTGTTGACTCCGCTAGGCTCATCGATTCATCAAAATCAACCACGTCTTCGAATCATTGCGGAATTGTCGTCTTTCCTAATCTCATACGTCTCTTATAAAAATCAATTTCTTTACCTTCTACCACATTTGTATTGCTTCTCTGAAATCTCCATTTCTTTTTCTTGTATAACTTGCAATCATCTACCACCCTAGTTCATTCACACCGTCTTACCTGTTATTCTATTAACTCGCTGATCTCATTTACAATTGATCACCTTCTTCTTTACTTTAATTGGTCCTCTTCCGTGAAACTTCTAAATCTCATAACTGACTTTATCCTCCATTTACTAACCAATCTCCTCACTCACATTCTTGGTGGCACTCTCAATACTATTGCTATACTGAATGGGCAGATGATTCCACGATAGAGGAGCAGCCACCAGGAAGGAGCGGAGTCCAAAGGAGGTAGAGTAGTTTGGGACATGTAAAAGAAGGGAATTACAGGAACGCAAGGAACAGTAAACAGGACGGCAACAATTATGCAACAACAATTATGTTGTTGTATACTGACCCGCCTCATTGCATATGCTTCCTTTACAATCTTAGATCCTAGTTTTTGATCACTTTCTCACCTCAATCTTAATATAATTATCCGACACACTCCTTTTCGCAACTCTTCAACTTCCAGTTGACCATAGAAACCCCTCGACTTTCCTATTTTGCGCTCGGCAATCCTTAACTCTTATATTCTGTTGTATACTCTTCTATTCTTTTGCGCTCCACCATCCTCGATCATATTTTACCTTACTATTCTGATTTTCTAAACGCTTTTCGTGTGCACCTTGGTTCGACTTTGATTGTAGAACTTTTAAGTACATTCTACGTTATTATTTTAGAGTGTATCATCGTATTCTCAAAAGTGATCACATTCCTATATCTAGTCATAATGATCATTAAATAGTCAGCGATCTCGCATTCTCTCCTACGCGATAAATGCATCGTTTTCTGGAAAAATAAAATCGATATTCGTATAACCACAAATCAGCTTGGAAAACCCCCAATTATTTCCCTTCTCACTTTTCAAACATTAATACCACATATCTTCCAGAGTATCTTCGTATGTTCAGTCTACGACGATAACAATTATTCTTATATATCTGTAAATTCTTGTCCTCGTCATTCTCAACATGCATATTTCATTCTAAACTATTCAATGTTCTTCATTTTACTTCTGATTCAGTCTATGATTCTCTTATCTGTGATCAACAACTACTTGCTTGCCGACACTCTCTCGACATACGTACTTAAATATATTTACTCTTTTATACCTCTATTACTCACCACTATGTTCAACTCCTTCATCCACAAAGGCACTTTTCCGGCAAACTAAAAACTTGCCATCACACTTCCTCTTAAAAAATTGTATCTTGATTATTCTCTTATATCTTCGTACTCTCCTTATTCCTATCTTTTTATGACATTATCTAAACTCTTTAAGTGTCTAGGGTTAAATCAAATTAACACCTACCTTTCACCGTATTAATACCCCTTTTTCAATATGCATCCCACTCGCGTGACAAAAAGTAATCGGTGATCTAATAAAATTCTACTAAGAAACTATGCAGCGTTGTAATTTCTATTGACCTATTTTCTGCATTCAACATCATCGATCATTATATTCTTCTCAATCAGCTTAATCACAAATATGGTTTCTCCTATTCTACAGTAACTTGGTTCAATTCTTATATCTACAACCGCTCTTTTTGTGTTCACTCCAACTAATATTTAAATATTCTTCCATTTTGCATACTGTACCCCACGACTGTCTTAGTTCCTCTCATTTTATCCATTATTCTCGGTGACTTTTCTATTATAACTCACGATCATAATTTCCATTTAACGCAGTATGTCGATTATATCCTCCTCTACTCTCACGCGCATTGTATTCACGATGTCAAAACTTCTAATACAAATTATCTTATGTATATTTCTAAACATTTTTTCTTCTTTATTATATCTCTTAATCTTAAAAAATCAAAAATTATGTGGGTTATCCGTAATCACCTCGGCGTAATTCCACATATTTTTTTAAATTCGATCATTCTTCCAATCGTTGACAATATAATATTTGTCGTTTATAATTGACAATTGCCAATCTAATATTTTTTAAGTGACCACTTCGATAATCGTCTTTCTGCAGGCATTTTGTGCATGACAAAGTTCGTTATTCGTTCCTAATTATTCTTAATCTACGTCGCATTCGTAGAATGATCGACTTCCGTGCATGCATCTCTTTCATATTGACTATCCTATTCCAAAAATCGATTATTTTCTGTAGACTTTTTTAATACTCTTTCAAATCTGCTCTTTTACATCTCCAACGTTCATAAACTCTGCTGATCGTGCTCTCTTGCATTTTCGTCGCTTCGACCTTATCTAACGTCATATTTTCGTCATATCTTGGCCTATCATTAACCATTGTGTCGAATCTCGTTTCGTCTTGTTATATTTCCACTTTTCTATTGTTAGTCTTCCTCCTACCTACACTTTGCTCATATTGATGATTCATGCTCTGTCTCATTGACACTGCGATCAAGTAATTATCTACTTATCCACGTCCCTACGTATTAACTCATTATGGCCTACGATCTTTTATCGTCGACGTTCCTCTTGACTAAAATTCCTTCCCATCTGATGTATGTTCTTCCACGTCGTTTCCACTATTCAAAGGACGCCTACGGTTTTTTATGCCTCTTAAACAAATCATTTAACTTCACCGTTCGCTTCATCTTGTATCTCTAACGTTTCACCATATCTCCACTCACCTGCCTATACGCTATATCTTCTTCACTTTAACTCTTTCGTTTGACATTTTTAATTCTGGTTTGTTTTATTGTGGGCTTGTAAGATCGCATTTGTCACTAAATTAATTATACTTTTTCCTTGTTTTTATATTTTTACGATTCGTTGTGGTGCTTCACCACGAACCTCGACTTTACTGTAAGTCTATGCAGAATATAAAAGTGTAAATACATGAATGTCAAGGTGTATCAATTATTTATTCTGTCGAATCAATAATTATCAAACTAACTAATCACTCAAACGAAATATTAAGAATGACTTTGCGGCATCAGAATTGTAAATTTTCAGTTCTTCCTGAAGTATAAATGAAGGCGTCCGTAAATTTTGAATAATATTTTAGTTCTCTTAATATTATTAAAAACAACACGTTTCACATCGTGCCCTTTATAATTTAATTCCTCGCCATGTGCTGCGAATCTAAATAAAGAGTTGTGCCTATTTGATAAAGATTTCGAGTAATTATTATAAAAAAAGGAGGTTTACGATATCGGAATTCAGATCGTTTTACACGTCGGTTTTGAATCCCATCACACATCAGTTTAACCAACAATAAATCAATAGTCAATGTTATTTCCTCACATGATGCTTAGGATATCTTTTATAATAATCAACAAACTTTAAGTGGATATCATCTGGAGTCTTGAATGTTATGCATGTATACTTGGGCGACATCTGCATATGCATAAAAATTCTTCATATAGCGAACAGCATCGCGTGATTACTATCAACTTGATAATAATCTTCGTAGATCTGATAGAATTATATTCGTGTGACAGCTTATGTTATTTTTAAAAGGCATTTTACCCACACGAGAACAGTAATAATTTATTTGACTTTTCGTTCAATCTCAGTAACCCTTTTACAAAATATTGTTTTAAAAGAATCACTGAGATTGGCCTAAACGTCAAATAAATTGTTACAGTTCTCGTGTGAGTAAAATGCATTTCAAAACTAGTCTTCGTCAAATAATATTTAAAAAAATTAATATTTTTATTAGCAAAAATGTTTGCAGTTCGAGAATGTTTTTGTAGTTTTATTGTAAGAAACATATCATAATGTATTCTGTATTAAAGTTTAGATATGATATTTAGAAGCCAAGCAAACATTATTTTTAGATATTTAGAAGTCAAACAAACATTATTTTTAAATAATGAACTATTTAAAAATAATATTTTTTTCATTACTTTTAAATGATAAATTATTTTTTTGAATAAATTCAATTTTTTTGTGTCTAAAGATATCATTTGTTCAATATATCAAATATTAAAAAAATCAATATTAAAAATTAAAAATAATAAAATATGCTTAGAGTGCAATAGTACCTTTAAGCTAAATGACAGAATATTACTTTATTTTCCTTTCATATGAATTAATATAACCTATATACCCCATGTCACCCAAAACCTTCGACGTGACCTATCCCTCATCTTACACCTCTTGTCTCCGTGACCTTCGACGTATTCGTAGAATAGTTAATCCGCACATGTACAGAAAACTTATTTCCTCACTTCTCTTCCCGCAGCTGGACTATTGTCTTAATTTACTAGTTAACCCATCCAAAACCTTACTGCGCCCTCTTCAACTCGTTATCCACAAAGCCCTTCGTATCTTATTACGCCTCCGACGCATTGATCACCTTTCTTGCCATATATTGCTTCTCAATTAGCCTAGCATTTCTCTACGCGCCACCTTGCGCTTACTATTTCTTGTTTTCTGTTTTCATGAATCCGACTAAACATCCTATTTCTTATTTTATTTATCTAACATGACAAATTCTATCTTAAACTTCTTACTATGACTCAGTCCATATATAATCCAACTCTAAAATCCAGTCACATAGATCTCTTAGCCATTCTCAGATATTGCACTAATTATGGCCTCCGCACATACCATGTTTCTGGTCTACTGTCATAAAACCACATTCTCGTCGACATTCACACATCTTCCCCCGTTCATACATTTAAACAGTTTATTTGAAATCAAATCATATCCCTCGGCAAAGTCTGATCTGATCGTTATTCATTTCACATTTGTCCCTCTGTTGTATATATCTTGTCCATGAAAACCAAAATCCATTGTCGGCAATGCTAACGACAAACCTGACATATTGTATCATTGTGATAATCTAACATGTAATCATATTGTATAACTATATTCTAGATTGTTGAATAAAGCCTTATTTGGTTTATCATTACAATTTATTCAACAATTGTATGTTATTTTATCTCAAACTTTTTTTTAAGCTACTTGGCTTCGAATAAACTCGGCGTTTGATAGTGTCTGTCTTCTTGATTTCGTGGCAACTGGAATGAGATGTTTCGGCAAATTCGGAAAAAGTGTTAATGGCTGGATTTTTATGGCAGATGCTGGAGATATGTTAGCGAGAGTTAGTCCAGGCAAATTTCCACCGAATGGGAACGTTATGAATTCATGTTCCTTCATGAATTCTCTGCCTAATATGGCATCAGCGCATAATGACGACAACAATGAAAAGCGGCAGCGTGGATAAGTATTTTTATTCAACTCAATGTTTGTTGTGCACTGTTTTGTAATTGTGGCCCAAGAGGAGGAGGACGCCATATAAACTGTTTTACAGCAAGATGTGGTTGTCAGTTGTAATTTATGTGCGATATTCGTGTCAATGAAATTTTCTGAACTGCCCGTATCTAGAAGACATTCGATTTGTTGACCATTGATTGTAATGGAAGTCAATGAACTTGGATCCTCTAAGTTGGACATGGAACATAACGCCGATGAAGTCGAGGTGGAAAATTTTAATTTTGATTGACAGACTTTGGCAAAATGACCATGTTTAGAACAAATGTTGCAAGTAACGTCTCTTGCAGGACACTTACTGCGGGGGTGATAATGATTACCGCAAAAGTAACAGCGTTTGGTAATTTTGTTTCGCAAGGCTGCGTTAATCGATTTGTCATCATCGAATTCGGAATGGGAGGGTTCGTTATTGTTGTCCGCTGAAACCGATGCTAGCATTGATCTTGTCTCGTCATTTGAAGTAAAAACGGCTGCTTGTTGTTGTGCGGCCTCTAGAGATGATGCCATTAAAACAATTTCATCGAAGTCAGTTTTATTCGATTCGAGTATCCTCTCACGTATATAAGAATTGAGTAGACCATGGACGAGGGCGTCAATGATATGGCTTCGACGGTTAGTTGCGGCATCGACATCTTCAAAATTACACTTTGTTGCCAACTCTTCAAGTTTTCTCACATATTGCTGGATATTCATCGTTTTATCTTGACGACAAGTATGCAGTTGAAATCTATTAAAAACCGCGTTAACTGGCTTCTGAAATTGCTTATCGAGTATATTTAAGGCTGAGTCGAATGTTCTAGAATCTTTGATCAGTAAGTAAAGTCTTTTTTTAGTCTTACTTACCCGATTCCGGAAAATCACACTTCACTACAGAGACTCCTCGGTATGCTCGCTTACTATTCGAGGTGGATCCCTTCTTTCTCGGCAAAGATACGCCCACTGGTAGAATCGAAAGATTTTCCCCTCGATCGTGCTGTCATCCGACAGATAGAAGAAATAAAGTCGGAAATCTCGAATTCATTTTTATGTGCTTACAATCCGGATCTTTCCTTGACTGTTGAAACTGACGCCTCATATTCATCTATCGGCGCGGTGCTCAGTCAAAACAACTGCCCCGTCGCCTTCTATTCACGATCCTTGCCTAAAACAGCGTTGCGACAGTCGAGTGTGGAAAAGGAGGCTTACGCGATTGTGGAAGCTCTTAAATATTGGAAGCATTTCCTGCTAGGACGCTATTTCATTGTCAAAACCGATCAGAGGTCAGTGTCATTTATGTTTGATCAAAAACTGTCGAATCGCATAAAAAGTGACAAAATCGCTCGATGGAGAATTGAACTTGCACCTTACAATTTTGGCATTGAATACCGGCCCGGACAATCAAATAAAGCTGCTGACGCAATGTCTAGGATAACATGTTCGTCTTGCAAAACAGTTAATGATCTTAAGATCTTGCATAATTCATTGTGTCATCCGGGTGTCAGTCGATTACTTCACTACGTTCGTTCGCATGAGTTACCTTTTGACAAAAGTGACGTTGCGGACGTTGTCTCTTCGTGTCAAATTTGCGCCGAATTGAAGCCTCGATACGCTAGACCAGAAACAGCACATGTCATCAAGGCTACGCATCCATTTGAACGGCTAAGCATTGACTTTAAAGGCCCATTGACATCAACTACAGAAAACAAATATCTCCTTTGTGTCGTTGACGAATATTCTCGCTTTCCGTTCGCCATACCGTGTAAGGATACATCTTCTATATCAGTCATCAATTGCCTGAATCAAATCTTCAGTGTTTTTGGTTACCCAGCCAACGTTCACAGTGACCAAGCAACATGTTTTCAATCCAACGAATTCCGAACGTATCTAAATTCTCGCGGTATTAGCTGCACCCGCAGTTCGTGCTACAACCCACGTGGTAACGGACAGGCCGAACGATTCGTTGGAATAATCTGGAAGACAACCCAACTCGCCCTCAAAACTCACAGGAAAACACTGGCGGAATGGGAATTTGTTCTGCCATTGGTTTTGTCATCTTTGCGCAGCTTACTGTGTACCGCGATAGGGGAGACTCCACATCAACGACTATTTTCTTTCCCAAGGAATTCTTGTAACAAATGTATCGTTCCGAGATGGTTGGGAACAGGTGAAAACGTGCTTTTAAATCAGAATCCAATGTCTAAATCAAATCCGTCGTTTTCGCAGGCTGAAATCTTACAATCAAATGGTAACTACGCTACTATTCGGAAACCTTGCGGGAAAGAGATGAATGTGTCCGTAAGAAGACTGACCAGGTACCCTATTACAAATTCTAACATAGATAACGATATGCTACTGATTGATCGGACATCAGAAGGAGACGGCATGCATTCAAAAACCGACTCGACAATCGTATCACGACAATCATTGAATGGAGCTGATAATATTACACAAGTTGGAATCGGTAACTATCGGAGTGAAGAGAATCAACAAGTCGAACATAATAGACTTCAAGAATTACGGCGTAGTCCTAGGGATAGAAGAACTCCGAAGTACCTAGACGATTATATAATCGGGGAAGACTGTGATAATCTAACATGTAATCATATTGTATAACTATATTCTAGATTGTTGAATAAAGCCTTATTTGGTTTATCATTACAATCATTTACATATTTCTAGCCAATATTCTGTCTAAATATATTTTTTTCTTTTTAATTTTATTTATTGGTGGACTTACAAGTGGCTCCGTTCACATTTGCACATGAAATAAATTCTATTCTATCTTATGTATGATTTCGACGTTTACCATTGTCGACTGCCTATGCACACTGTTGTGGGGTTATATTCGATAAAATTTTACTTAACGAGAAACAGGCACAGTTCGGTGATGACGGAATAATTGTAGAAATAAATAATGCAATGGTCTTTACTGATTTGTAAATGTACAACTTTTCCTTTTAATTGGAGAACTAAAATGATCCTAGATGTCAATTGTATTCCGAGCGTACACATTTTCAGACACATCTACGAAGGGAATTCGTCACCTATGTTCGGGAGTCCAGTAATGACAAGTTTCTGAAGTAGACCATGATCTACTCTATCAAAAGCTTTTGAAAAGTCGAAGAATATAATGTCTGTATCAGTAGTGTGCCTTATTCGCTGTCCAATCAAGATTAGCATCAAGCAAATTTAAAACATTTGAATAACCCCATGGAAACCCGTGCTGATAAGGGACTAAAATTTTTTCTACATGAAAAAACAAAATCATGTAGCGATGTACAAAGCTCTCCAACACTACAGCAAATGCAAGTAATGCTTACTGGCTTATAATTCTCGATGGAAGAGCGATCTTCCTTCTTGACGTAGGGAAGAACAATTGACTGCTTACATACATTAGAAAGAGATCTTCTAAGATTGAATGGCGAAAAATTGCGCAGAGAGGAACGCAAATTGAGCTTGCTAATCTGCGCAGATAAGCAGAAGGTAGTAAGTCACAACCTCTTGAATTATTTGCTTTAAGACGGCGTAATTCGGAATAGACTTTAGCTGGCGTTGTTTCTGGTCCACTTAAGGTCCAACTCAAGACACGTGTCAGAATAAGTGTACAGCAAACAAAATTCCATACAAAAAGTTTCATGTTCATTTGTGGGCTCTACTGAAGTGCAATAGCGTTCCGCAAACTCTTCAGCTAGATCATTCGCGGAAATGTCATTGAAGTAATGATAAATCGACAGAATGCACACGAGGCGACATGATTAGTGGGTTCCAGCTCAACCGGGTGCGTCACCTCACAACATGAAAATTTTTCACACAGAGATTTGTTTCTCCTTTAGCAACACGAGATGCCAGTTCCTCTTCAGCCTTATAATTTTTTTCGTTCTGATACATCAAGATCTTTTAGCAGTCGAATATTAGAGCCTTTGAGATGGAAGGAGTTTCGCAACATTAAGGCAGCATGAGATTGGTTATTGAAGACAGCTTTGAGTAGTCGGGGTTTATTATTTAACATTACGCTTACCTATGCGATAAAAAGCGACAAGTTTAACTCTTTGGACTGTCTCAATATCACAGGAACCAAGTACATGCGCCATAATAGACCTCAAACTCTGAATATCGTCATTCAGTCGTGCTTGCGCATTCTCGAAGATAGACTCGAGCACATTAGCTGGAATAACTGAGCATCCTATATTAGATATAAGCTTCTTTGAGATCACCTTATCAATATCATCACAGGACACAGCCAGTTGTGTATCTTTCCATTCACGTAAGCTGGGTATTTGAGTATCCGTTTGATCAATCTTCCTCAAGCTAGATAAGTCTGTCAAGATCTGTGAATCATGAGACTCTAAAAAACTTGATGGTGACATCAAGGTGACGTATGCGTTGCCCGAGGAAACTAATCGACTATCTTTGTTTGATATAGTTCGAAATATCGCATTTTGAGCATTCAACATCTTCGGTGTATCACTTTGTGGAATCGCTTCATCAGAGAGAATATATTTTGAGACCTCGTCAAACGGTCTTGTCACTGAATTTGGAGTTAAATAAGACGAACGCAAATGTCCTTACTTCCAAATACGGGATGTTACAGGTTCATCGCTGCCAACATGAGCGCCAGTTGTTCGAGTTCGGTTGTCAATATGTAAAGAAAGATCGTGTGAAAGACGATCAACGACAACGCAGGTAGTCATATCGTTCGTGGCCTGTGAATCTTTCGGGACTGTATTTTCAGTAGTATGTTGCAATTTGCAATCGCTTGTATCATCATCAAGAGGTACAACGCAGGCAGTCATATCATCCCCAACCTGCGCATCCCCGTAGACTATATTTTTAAGAGGGTGTTGAACTTTGAAAGATATTTTATCGTCCATGAGAACAATTCACTTGAGCAATTGATTATGTGCTTCTTACAATTCGACCAAACGTCTTCTCAAAACATTAAGTTCCTTCACAGCACAAAATCAACATAAATAAGCATCATATCGGAATTGTTTTTAATTTGCTCATGCAAATAGTGGTCCAGGTGTCACACAAATCGTTAGAACACTGGACTTGGACAGATGTACACTCATCAATTAAGTTCGCGTTTGGAAATACAGTGTTTACATGGACTTTTTAGCGTTATACTTCGATGTTTTTCGTGTTATCATAATATTTGCAGTGATTTGTTACTTTTCTTTCATTTTCTTTTATTTTTCTTTATTTCTCTATTTTCTTTCTTTTTCTTCTATTTTATTTCTCTGTTATGATGAAGTAACTACAGTGCGACTTTTGTAACACAATCATAATCCTTTGAAAGTTTATTGCTCAGACATTGCATTAATCTTCATTGTAAGTATTAATAACCAAGAACTTTTAGGCCTTTATTTTTAATTCTTTATCGGAGCTTATGTGCTCATCAATCTTACATGTATTCTATATATTTAAGATATTGCTAGAATTATTATAGACTCAAGGGGAAAAGTTTTATTTTGTTATCAAGCTTTCGATCGTTTAGATCCTTTTCAAGTTGAAAAAGATCCAACTTGAAGATGATCAATACGATCGAAAGCTTGTTAACAAAATAAAACATTTTACCTTGAGTCTATAATAATACCAGTAATATGGACTCAAATGAAATTCTTACGTATATATTTAAGATTAAGAATGTACGTTCTATGTACATCGAAGAAAAACGACCACGAAGAAAAACAAACAAGCAATAATCTAAATCATGTGTTGAGAAGGTGGGAAAGGAGACGGTATTTGAATGTGATAAAGGAGAAAGCGCGGCGGACGTCGAGAGGGAGTTGATTCCAGGCGAGTGAGGCGGCGACGAGGAAGGATCGGAGACCATAGTTGTTGGAGTAATTGGGAACGTGGAGTAAGAGGGTATGACGGGAACGCAGCGATAGCAAGGTGGGGCGAGTGCCATCTAAGAAAGAAATGTTGATGAATGATAGGGAGCCGACAGCGATGAGACGAAAAGTTACGAGAAGGCAGAGTTTGATGCGAATGTGGATAGTGGGCCAGGAGAGTTGGGCAAGATATGTGGTGTGTGGTCGAAGCTACGGAGACGAAAGAGCACTCGAACGAAGATGTTGATTATTCGTTGTAGGGGTAGGATGATGGATTTGTGAGAATTTGCGAAAAGGCTAAGGCAGTAATCAATTTTAGGGAAGATAAGCAATAAAAGAAGGGGCATACAAGAACGGAAGTCGATAAGGGGGCGGATACGGCGGATGTCACGGAGAATTAAGCTAGACGAGCAGACCTTGTTGCGGACGAAGGGTTTAGGGGAAAGGTGATCATCGAAATGGAAGCCTAAGAAAGTGAGATTGTGTACTATGGGTATGATCGATGAGGCAAAAGATACAGTGGGAGGAGATATGTTTGGTTTACGGGGGAGGGTCCACATCATTTTGGACTTGTCGGGGTTTATAACGAGATGGAGATTGGAGAGACGTTTGTAGATAGAAGACAGACAGTTCGAGGCAGAAATGCCGATTTCGTGTATGCGATGTGCTGGTGCATGAGCATAGTTGAGGATGTCATCGGCGTATTGCATGACGTTAAAGAAGTAAGGTTTGATAAACGGAGATAGATCGCCAAGCAGAAGAGAGAAAAGCAGGGGACCTAGTACTAAACCTTGTACTAGATTCAGTACTAGGTTCAAAAAATAGGAGGAGAGGATGATGAATTAGAACAGACGCGAAAGGAACGGTCGGATAGATATGAGGCAGGTCATTCTACGGAGAAAGAAAATCCGTAATCATAATGAAGGCGAGAAATGAGGACCGAGTGGTCGACAATGTCGAATGCGGAGGAGATGTCGAGGGATATGAGAACACTATATAGAGCCTTGTCTCGAGAAATGAGTAAGTCGTTGTAAACTTTCATGCAGGTGATTTCTGTGGAGTGATTAGAGCGAAAAGCGGATTGGAAAGGAGGGAACAGATTAGATATGTAGAGATAAGCGTTGATCTGTATTAAGATGAGGCGTTCTAATAGCTTAGAAAGAGTAGGGAGTAGTGAAATGGGGCGATAGCTAGAAGGAAGGGAGGGGTCGAGCGATTGTTTCTTAAGGAGGGGACGAACGATTGCGGATTTCCAGTGTGAAGGGAAGATACGACTGCGGATGGACTAGTTAAACAAGGTTGTAAGAAAAGGGGATATCGATAAGCATATGGATTTTAGTATGTGAGTAGGCAGGGGATCGGCAGATGAGGTTTTGTTGGGCAAGGACATTAGGACAGATGAGACTTCGGTAGGTGTGACTTCGGTATGTGAAACGCTGACCGCGCGTCTTTCACTCTTAGTCGGTCAAACTAATATGGTTGTGAATAGTGAATAACGATTATTATATATGTACATATTTAACCATAAGGTTCTAAGCCGATCACACAAGACAGGAAAAAGATCAACTAAATGGGTAAGTTAGAAAAAGTGACAAATCAGCCTGATCGTATATCCAACGTCGAACCCTGTTTTTGAAAGCGAGGAAATTAGTGACGGCAGCGATATCTTCAGGCAAACTATTCCAAATGTCTACTGCTCGTTCATACAGACTGTAAAATTTTCCCTGCTTACCCAGCGATTTTTTAAACAGCATCATTCAATGACCTTAAAATCTTGTATTTTCTCGAAATCGAACTACATCTGATTGAAAACCATCAACTGAATTTACAATTCGCCAAAGTGTGATTAGTCAAGTCATATTAATTTCCCATTTATCTCATTTTCCATCGAATAGATATAAATTAATTCAAGTTAACTTTGAAAGCCCGATTAGCCGAAGCCTACGATATTTTACTAAATGTGAAAGTACAGAACGGTTTATTGTTCATATTGCATTCTCTTTAATTCACTTAATATTGCGAGTATGTTATTAAAAACAATACTGGCAATTGAAAAGTATTGAGGTTAAACAGGCAAGCTATGAAATTCCATCTAATGATGTGATATCATCACTATATACCATACAGTGGAAATTTACGGTATGAAATGTCAAATGCAGTTTGAAAGTATTTGCAAAAAAATCAGTTTCCATTAACAGCTGTATTAGAATGAGATACACCAGATAATCAAATTTCATTAAAAATACGTAATTAACATGTACTTGGCCCCGCTGCTATGATGGATCAAGGAATAGGGCTCAAAACCTGATAACATAGCAGTTCTTCCTAACTACCATTAGTTCTTATTCTTGGCATCGTCTGTTATTTATTAGTTAATCCATAAAAATTGATTTTTATTTTAAATTTTAATAATAAATTTTATCGTTAAATAAATATTAATTGTATAAAATCTAATATAATTATTTATCTTTAATTTATATATAATAAATCATTTAGACTCAGTTATCTGGTTCATTTATTACTGTGGGAAATGTCATAAGCAGTTTGAAAGCATTCGCTGAAAAATCAGTTTCTATTAACAGGAGTTGCAAGCTTCGTTTGATGCTCATGGCATCAAAAATTGAAAATACTCAATTGAACATGTCGGACGATCAAATCAATAAAAAATGGTAGATTTTCCTGCTACAAACAGTAAAAACTTATGAGGTAAACAAACACTTGGTACAGTTACACTGACTGAAGTTACAAGTTTGAATTAATGAAAATAAATAGAAAATAAATGTCTTATTTCAAAATAAATAGTCTAATTACTATGTATTTTCTCCAAGTCTAAATAGTCTAATTATAAAGTAATCTAATTGCAATAAACATAAGTACTTGAATGAAATATAATGATCTTACTATTTTACTAACTCCGTTCATTACAACACTCAAACAAAACTATTTATAACTCCGCTAATAAGTATGTTGGGGTTTATCGTATTTTATTTACGGCGTTTTCAAAAAAATGAGTACGAACAAGCGTTTCGGAGTTACAAAGGATTGTAAAAAAAATTTTCCAGTCAATTTTCTAGTAAAAACAAAGGAACATGACCAAATACAGGTAAATGCTGCTCTGAAATCGCCTGTTCCAAAGGTTAGTGAGTTTTCAATGCTACTAGGGATTGGGAAGTACTTCCCCCAATCCCAAAACTAAAAAATCTGATAATTATAAAGATCAAAAAGCCTATGGAAAGGCATTTATTGTTTAATTTCTTTCTACAGCCGTTTACAGAGCAACTATCAAATAGAATCATTTTCAACTCGGTAAAACTTTATGAAACTGAACTAAAGATTTCGTTTACCACCTCAGACCTCTTAAAGGGGTATGTTAAATACTTCGAATCGTCCCTGTCGGAGTATGGGTCCATATACTCTAAACCCATACTTGCCACTCTAAAAGTATCTAACCTCCCTTGTCAATTAGAAGAGAATGATATCGAAGTTACTAAAAGAAACATTTAAAATATCTAACTTCCGTTCAATAATAGGCAAGAGCGGACATCAAATACCAGTTGGATTTTGTTCCGCTTCCCTAGAGCGGGCTGAATCGCTGGTTAATTCAGCTTGTAATCCCTTGATGGGATTTATTCTCAGATTTACAATCATTGATAAAGAAGAGTTCACATATCCGCACTGCAGTCGGTGCCACAAATAGGGGCACTGGGCCTCAAGCTGCAGTGAGTCATCGACATGTGGGGTGTGTGGCTCAGTGTCCGGCTTTGTTAAAAAAAGATTTATTTTAACGTGGCAAATGCGTGCCAGCGCACGCTTACATGACCACAACAAAAACAAAACTGTGAATCAGGCGTCGAGAAGGTGTGAACGGAGGAGGTGTTTGAATGTGATAAAAGAGGGAGCGCGGCGGACGTCGAGAGGGAGTTGATTCCAGGCGAGTGAGGCGGCGACGAGGAAGGATCGGAGACCGTAGTTGTTGGAGTAATTAGGAACGTGGAGTAAGAGGGTATGACAGGAACGAAGCGATAGCGAGGTGGGGCGAGTATCGTCTAAGAAAGGAAGGTTGATGAACGATGGGGAGCCGACAGCGATGAGACGAAAAGTAATGAGAAGAAGGCGGAGTTTGATGCGGATGTGGATGGTGGGCCAGGAGAGTTGGGCAAAATATGTGGATGTGTGGTCGAAGCGACGGAGGCGAAAGAGCACTCGAACGGCGGTGTTGATTATTCGTTGTAGGGGTAGGATGATGGATTTTGGAGAATTGGCGAAAAGGCTAAGGCAGTAATCGATTTTAGGGAAAAGAAGCGATGAAAGAAGAGACATACAAGAACGGAAGTCGATAAGGGGGCGGATACGGCGGATGTCACGAAGAATTAAGTTAGACGAGCGGACCTTGTCACGGACGAAGGGTTTAAGGGAAAGGTGATCATCGAAATGGAAGCCTAAGAAAGTGAGATTGTGGACTATAGGGATGATCGATGAGGCAAAAGATACAATGGGAGGAGATATGCTTGGTTTACGGGGAAGGATCCACATTATTTTGGACTTTTCGGCGTTTAGAACGAGATGGAGATTGGAGAGACGCTTGTAGATAGAAGAGAGACAGTTGGAGGCAGAAATGGCGATATCGTGTATGCGATGTGCGGGTGCATGAGCATAGATTAGAATGTCATCGGCGTATTGCATGACGTTAAAGGAGTAAGGTTTGATAAATGGAGAGAGATCGCCAAGCAAAAGAGAGAAAAGCAGGGGACCTAGGACTGAACCTTGTGGAACCCCGCAAAAAATAGGGATGGGAGGGGAGGATGATGAATTAGAACAGACGCGAAAGGAACGGTCGGATAGATATGAGGCGAACCAAGCTACGGAGGAGGAAGAAAAGCCGTAATCATAACGAAGGCGAGAAAGGAGGACGGAGTGGTCGACAATGTCGAATGCGGAGGAGAGGTCCAGGGAGATGAGAACACTATATAGAGCCTTGTCTCGAGAAATGAGTAAGTCGTTGTACACTTTTATGCATGCGATTTCTGTCGAGTGATTAGAGCGGAAAGCGGATTGGAAAGGAGGGTACAGATTGGATGAGGAGAGATAAGCGTTGATTTGTATTAAGATGAGGCGTTTTAAGAGCTTAGAAAGAGTAGGGAGTAGTGAAATGGGGCGATAGCTGGAAGGAAGGGAGGGGTCGAGCGATTGTTTCTTAAGGAGGGGACGAACGATTGCAGATTTCCAGTGTGAAGGGAAGATACGACTGCGGATGGACGAGTTAAACAAGGTTGTGAGAAATGGGGATATCGATGAGCATATAGATTTTAATATGTGGGTAGGCAGGGGATCGGCAGGTGAGGTTTTGTTGGGCAAGGACATGAGGACAGATGATACTTCTGTAGGTGATACAGGGAGAAGATGAAAGAGTTCCGGAAGGATGAGAGTAGACTGGGCAGAGTGGAATAGGATGGAGACCGGGGTGTGAGAGAGCAGCGTGGATACTTTAGTCTGGAGAAATGACGAATAATCATTAGCATTGATGTTGCAAGGCGTAGAGGAACGAGCCAGGATTGAGTTAAAAGTATGCCAGAGAGTCTTAGAGTTGAATGAAGTGATTATTTTATGCTGCCAGAAGGAGTTGCATTTGGTACGTAGTAGGTTGAGATGAGACCGGCGAAGAGCAAGATAGGAATCACGGAAAGACGGAGTGATCGAGCGGAAATCGCGTCTGAGAGAGCGGTGATAGACTCGAAAAGCATGGCGGAGTCGACGCTTTGAGAGTAGGCATTGGATGTCAAACCATGGGGCACGGTGCAAGCGACGGTGTGGGTGAGACTTGAAGGGCAAGAGAATATCGAGAGTGGATGTGAGTTCAGAGTCGAAAAGAAAGGCGAGATCGTGAGGAGATGAATATGTTATTGTGGGTAATGATAGAGACGATTTGAGTAAGGCAGAGCGGAGAAGGGAAAGGTCAAGATTTCTCCAAGGGCGACGTAGGATTGTAGGTGTGTGAGGAGGGGTGTGGTTGCGAGCGAGATCAAGGGTGATAAGAAAGTGATCGGATAGACCAGGATCAGAGATGGACAGTGAGGTGTGGGCAGCAAAATGATCGGGGACAGCGATGATGTCGAGTGCCCCGCCAAGTATATGTGTGGGGGCAGTGGAGATTAGTTTGTAATTGTTGACAGGAGAAAAATGTGTATCCCCTCCATTATGCTCTAACTGTGGGGGGAGCCATCCTGCATGGAGCAGAAAATGCAGACATTTTAAATTATATCAAGGTGGATTTAACAAGTCTGATGCCTAACCGAAATCTGGTACCTTTGCAAATGCTGCCACTCGTACGAGGGATGATGATCTCATGCGAGCAATTGATATACGTATAGAAACAATGTATAAGAAGATGGAAGTTTTAGTATCCTCTGTTGTTGCCACATTCTGTACTAACCCTACTATTCCATCATCAACGGCAATTCCATCATCCAAAAAGAGGGGGGCTTCGGCTCATCCTATCCCTCCTATCAATATTGGCAATCTCCTGAAGAATAAAAAAATAAGGGGAAATGAAGATGCTGCCCATGGGCAAGTACCTGCCCCGGATGGTTCTAGTGACGGGAAAGGGGAACCTTCTCGTTCCTAGCTCCTTCTAGGTAGACAATCCCACATCAAAGTAATCCACCTCAATGCAGAGTAATCGTGAGTCTTTTTCACTGAATATCCTTCAGTGGAATTCGGGAGGTGCTTCTGCCCTTAGACTTCTATCCGGTAGATATGCATATGTTATAGTCCTCCAGGAGACGCGGTCTATCCGTCTACCCCAGGACATTACTCGATTTATCCCAAAGCACATTTGTTCCCACTATACTCCGTACATAACCCCTCCTCACTCCTCTTCATCTCAAGGACTCTTGACCTTAATTAAGTGCTCTTTAAGGTCCTCCCTCCTATTAAACTATTCATGTCCAGCCATGTCTTGTTTAGTAGTTTCACTCTGTAAGAACGGTAAACGCCTCAGTCTTGCCAATGTCTACATCCGTCCTGGGGAGATACACAAAAACCGTGTCACCCTGGATAGTATTATCGACAGCGGCTACGACATGATACTTGGAGATTTCAACGACAGAACTGGTCGTTGGATCAATGCAGCACTTCGCAGAGCTAGGAACGGTTATCTTATTCACAAACCACCTTCCCCTACCTTTCATTGCATATCAACAAATTCAGTCCTCGATATTTTACTGCTTCACTCGAGGTGGTTGTTAAAGCCCCTCTGCACAGAGCAATCGCGCCAGCAATTGTCCACCTTTCATGACCTAATTCGTTGGAGAATTGAGGAAGATACGTTGCTTCGAAGGAGGTTTCACTTTGATCCGATCAGAGTGGCTTTCTTTCAAGCGGCTATCCAACTCTTTCCCAGAATAGGAAATGAGAGTATGACCGAATTTAATACCTACCTCTTTTCGCAAGCTAACGCGATTTTATCGACTACTTATAAAGGTCGTATATACAATCCCACTCCGACGAAACTCAAGGTCCTAGCGAAATTGCTTAACCTCCCTAATCTCTCTGTTTCCGCCAGACAGGCTCTCTCGAATGAATACTGGAGCACTAGATATAGGTTCCAGCTGAGTAAGGATATGACGAGTATTGCTCGCCTTAGTCCTTCTTAGTCTTCCTTTTGGAAGATTTTCAAGAAGAAGTTTGTTTGCTGGAAGGATAGAGCATTGGGTTGGATAGGGAATGTAGGCCTTGATAAAGTTTTAGAGGAGTCACTAGCCCTACACAACTATGGAGCCACTCAATCACCTCAACCAATCCCGCCTTGGTGTAACTTCAGGAGTAGGGATCTATCTGTAACGGATATCCTTAACTCCTGGGGTCCACTCCCGGGCACCTCCAAATCCATCGCTCCACTTTCTTCTCGGGTCTGTCAGCTTTTGACAGCTGATCAGAGAAGAGAGGTGGCCGTCACAATGCTTTTAGCATCCCCATCCGATGTAGCAGGCATCAATATTAGTAAGCGTGTTTTTATTCCTAAGAAAAAATCCTGCTCATGCCCTAAAGATCTGCGACCCATTTCGATTCAAAATGCCCTCGTGTCAATTTACGAAAAAGCGCTTGCGCGTAAAATCCGCGATATTTAAGTAGGCGTAATTTGATCCCTCCAGGTTTTCATGGGTTCGTCAAAGGTCGCTCGGTCCATTCAGCAGTTGGTGAGGTGGAGCAGTTTTGTCGGGATAATATCCATCGTTTAGTTGTGGCTGTTTTCCTTGACTTTTCTGCTGCATTTGACCGCATCTCCATTCCTTTTGTGATCTCTTCTCTCAGGTCCCTCGGGTTGCCTGCGAGAATTGTGAACAGAGTGGAGATCCTGCTGTATACCAAGCGTTTTTACTATGAAGACGACCCAGATGCGCGTCAGTTCTACCCTATTACGGGTGTGCCTCAAGGTTCCCCACTTTCTCCTATCTTATACCTTGCTGCCTCTATTAAATTATTCAAAATATTTAAACGCGAACAACGTCTAGTGGTGTACGCTGATGACACCACAGCCCTGTTCACTGGACGCAGGTGTAAAGACGTAGTCTCTGACATCAGCCGTTTCTTTTCAAGATTAAAAGACCAGCTACCCCAATCCAATCTTATTTTAAACTCTGCAAAATCGCAGGTGGTAGTCTTTCATGGCTCCCCTGCAACAAAGAAAAAACTTAAGAGACTAGCACTCTCTGCGCTCTCCTCCATATTCGCCTCTGAACCACTCCCCACCTTTACAAGTCGAGTAAAATACCTGGGGTTCTGGTGAACCCCAGGTATTCCAGAACTGGGTGAACCCCAGTTCTGGTAAAATACCTGGTGAACTGATCGGCGAAAACCGATCTGGATAGATTCAAATGTATCCTGAAGAAAGCTAGGTGGGCCCTGAAACGGGCTCAACATCTGTCATTGAAAGGGAAAGCCCAGGTGCGCCTCTGGGGCACTTGGGCTATCTCAGGATTAGTCTTCTTTTCTAGAGGACGTCCCCCAGAGCAAAGGCTAAGGTTTCTTTAGCTCCTTGTCTCTCGTTTACCCAGCATAGTCCGTCTCGATTGGATTCTTCGGGGGTGAAAGACCCCGGGTGGTTCAGTCGAAAGGCGGCGTGTTGGATCGGTTGGTGGGCTCAGATCCCCGTGGATTTGAGGCCATAGAAGAGAAAGTAGAAGACATGAATTGTTGAAGACCGAAATTGTGCTGCCGTTTTTTCTGACTATGATATGACTGTCTGTTTTTTTTTCTTGCATGCTACTTATAGGTTATTGATGTATTTAATAAAATCGTTGTTGTTGTATTTTATTAAAAAAATATTTATTTTTACGTGGCAGATGCGTGCCGGCGCACGCTTACATGACCACAACAACAAAAAGCAAAAATCTAAATCATGTTTTGAGGAGGTGGGTACGAAGACGACATTTGAACAAAAAAAAACAAAAATCTAAATCATGTGTCGAGGAGGTGGTTACGGAGGCGGCATTTTTTCATCAAAAATAACAAAGACCGATATAACTGTTTCAAATTTGTTCTCTACTACTGGAAAATTTCTATGAAATTTGATATGATGAATTTGCTCATAGTTTTGGATTACAGTGAATTGTGGACTTTATAATAAGACATAATGGATGATTATATACAATATACAGCAATGTGACTACGTACACAATCGGGGTTAGGAAATTGGATCCGATAAGTAGTTCCGATCATGCAGTGTTGTTGAAAATGTTTTAATCTTAATCTTTCTAAATACGGAAAGGTTGAATTCAATACAATTATAAAATCAATAAAAATCTCTTATATTGAGCCAGACTTGGAGCCTAATGGTGTCTAGGAACTTGTGATGAAATATAACATAACAGACATCAGGCACATTGAGGGGAAAATGACAGTATTATTTTAGTAGCTTTTACATTAATATACGTTTCCTCATTGTCACAGATGGGTAGACTGGGCATCATACTAAAAGCTAAGCATGTATAACCCACTTGGAAACAATCAGGAACTCACCAAATTCAGCAATAACCCTCAGATAGTTCACCCACTTGCCTCAACTGCTCACTCAATCATATTCTGGAGCAGGAAATGTTTTGCTTTTAAAGACTATCAGAAAAGACATCCTTAAATCAAAATGTAGCTACCTTCTTTAAAGCCGTCTTCTTTCATTCTTTCTCAAACAATATTACTCTGAAATACGTCGATCAAAGAATTTGAGAATACTCAACTAACTAAATTAAAATGATGCTTCAATTTATAATTAAGATAGTTATCCTCGCGAAAAATATTCCATTCGTGTTGCTCCCACGTCCAAATGTTTGATATCAACAAACTCTAATGATATGAAAATAAAAACTAAAATTTGACGATGACTGGCAGAAAGGAACATATTAGGTACCCATCGGTTAGTGACGACGCATAACACTAAGACGGCGCGAAATAAGTGTAAGACGTGTATGGTGAGTAGGATGTTTGATTATTTTACTCATATGCTCAGTTTATAGTTTAACCTCTTTTGCTGAACAATTTAAGGCAATGATACTAATAATTAATTTAACATGGCAAATGTTTACCATCTGCACACTCACAAGTCCTGTTAACAACAAAAAACAGCAAAATTCAAGCAGATAAATTAGTTAAATTTTTTCAAATGGAATCGGATTTGGCGTTTGAAGCACGGCATTGAAGTTGATTGTCGTATATGAATGGGCAGATGATTTCACGAGAAAGGAGCATCCACAAGGAAATTGTGGAAGCCAAAAAAGATAGAGTAGTTTGGGGCATGCAAAAGAAGGGAATTACGGGAACTCAGGGAACAGTAAACAGAACGAGAATTATCAAGGAAAACAAGGTTGAGAAATGAAGGGGTATGAAAAGTTACAAGGCGGGAAGCAATGATAAGACGAATTTGAACACGACAATAAATGGTAGTCAAATCGAGCGAAACATGATGGTGGGATGTATGATCAAAACGACGAAGATGAAGGAGAATTCGGACGAATGCGTTGACGATAAGTTATAGTGAGAGAAGAGTGGATTTAGGTGAGTTGGAAAATAGACTACGACAGTAATCAAGTCTTGAGAAAATGAGAGAAAATATGAGAATCATACAAAAAGGGAAATCGATCAATCTACGAATTTGACGGAGGTTGCGGAGAATCAGGGTAGATATGCGTACTTTATCTCTAACGAAAGGTTTAAATGAAAGTCGGTTGTCGAAATGGAAGTTTAGAAAAACGAGATTGTCAACGATGGGAAGAATTGTAGAATTAAATGATACGGAGGGAGGTTCTAAGCCGGGGTGTCGAGGAAAAATCCACATTATTTTGAATTTATTATGATTCAGAGTAAGACGAAGAGAATAAAGATGATTGAAAATTGCGACAAGACAGTTTAAAACAGAAACACTAATATCATGAATAAGATAAGGAGGTGCATGATCATAGATGATAATGTCATCAGCATATTGCATAACATGGAAGTTAAATGTATGAGAAATTGAAGACAAATCACAGAGAATAAGAGAAAAGCGAAGGGCCTAATATAAAGCATTGTGGAATACCGGACGGAATGGAAGACGGATTGGAAAGAAGAGTTAGAACAAACGTGAGATGTACGGCTTGATATAAATAAATAAAACCAAGCTACAGTGGGTAAAGAGAAGCCATAATCATGATGAAGGCGATGGAGAAAAATCGTGTGATCGACGATGTCGAAAGCAGATGATATATCAATCGAAACTAAGACACCATAATTTTTCATCGCGCGAGATGAGTAAGTCGTTATAAACTTTAAGACAGGCAATTTCGTTAGTAATTAGAGCGAAAAGCTGTTTAAAAGGGAGGAAATAAGTTGGAGGAAAAGTGATATGCATTAATTTGCTTGAGAACGAGACGCTTGAAGAGTTTAGAGAGGGTTGGGAGAAGTGAGATAGGACGGTACGATGATAGTAGTGAGGGGTCGAAAGATTGCTTTTGAGAAGATGACGAACGGTGGCAAATTTCCAATTGGAAGGAAATGTGCGGCTACGGATAGACAAGTTGAACAATGTGGTTAGGAAGGGGGAGATAGATGCGCAGATAATTTTAAGCAAGTGAGTGGGAAATGGGTCAGAAGGGGATGTTTTATTAGGTAATGACAGAATAACCGAAGAAACTTTATCACGCGATACTAGAAGAAGGTTGAATAGCTCTGGGATGGAAGTATTTAGAGAGAAGACAATATTTAAAGAGCATATGGTTAGAAGGAAAAGTAAATTAGATAGCTTAGATTGTAGATAAGGAGATAATTTATTGGGATTTATGTTACAAGGTGTAGATGATCGTGGAAGAATTGAGTTTAAGATTTTCCAACGAGATTTAGAGTTGGAAGATGACTCGGGTTGATTTCGCCAAAAGAGAGTACGTTTAGTACGCATAAGAATAATATGGAAACGGCGGAGAGAAAAATAGGAAGCAGAGAGATTTGGAATGAGTGAGTTTGGAGAACATTTAAGAAAGCGATTAAACAAACGAAGAGACTGACGGAGTCGACGTTAATGAAGACTACAGTCGGAATCAAACCAGAAGCGTGCGCAAGCGCTGAAAATGTCGGGGTAGAATAGGCAGACAGTGATTGAGGATAGTCGTAAGTTTAATATCAAACATAAACAGAATGCAGAGATCATCGGGATAAAGATTGTTAAGTGGAAGTAAAAAGAGTGAAGAATTGATTAAGGCTGCTCGGTTAATAGGGATATCGAGAAGTTTCCAGAGTCGACTTTGTGTAGCTAATGTTGGAAGCGGAGAAGGAGTATTAGGACGAGTAAGAGTAAGAGTGACAAAGAAATGATCGGACAACCAGGATCAGTAATTGACAATGAGGTATATGAATTGAAGCAGTTGGGAACAGCAATAATGTCGAAAGCACCGCCGAGAATATGATTGGGGTTTGTTGAAAATAATTTGTTGTTAAAATCAGAAAAAAGTTAGTTAGAGTGATAGAGTCAGAGTCAGCAGGGCGATCAAGACGAATCACCCAAGTGATAGAGTCAGAGTCACCCATAACAAAAGAAGGAGTATAATACAATAAACAGCGAGAAATAAGATTTGGTGGCTCGCTAAAAAACATACTTGAAGTTGTAGCGTAGCCCGGACGGTATACAATCACAAGTTCGAGAGGGAAAAAAGTTGATCTGCATATGAGCAATTTGAACGAGGTGAAACGAAGGTTAGCATAAATTTTACGTAGAGACGCTTGATGACGAGCAATGGCAACAATACCGCCATGGAAGAGACAATTGGATGAGCTTGTTCAACTAGAGAATAACAGGAGCGACATAGACGACGAATAGCTAGATCGTCAGTGTCATAATGTCATGATTCTGTAATGCAGAGAATATCGATATGTAATTGATCGAAGATATCAAGGAACAAATCAGATTTATGAAGAATGGAGGGAGTGTTGAAAAGACTAAGACGAAAAGTATGCTCAGAAGCGAGATCGACTAGCAAAGAAGATAGGGAGAGAGACGGGACGCCATCGGACTTTTGGCCTCGTGTGTACGACATGAAAATTTCTGTTGATTTGACGGATTGATAAAGATGACTTGCCGTTTGTTTCACGTCGATGTTTCTCAATGCGAGCTATATTGAGCTGAGCAATATTAAAAGGGGAGCGATCAGTAAAGATACGACAAGTAGTTGAAGTGGTAAGAAGTTTAAACGTTGGGAGAGTACGAATGAGGCATGTGAACTATTTCGGAAAACAATTTTTAGGAGTGGAGTACTGAGATGATTGAATTTAGTGGATTTGTTTAAACGGATAAACGGTACATGAGCATATTATTGAAAAGGGATTGAATATTATTGAGAAGAATGGTTGCTAGGATAGACCTGAAAGCAGATACATCATTATCGAGGCGAAATTGTTGAGAAACAGATTGGGGGAGCATTAAGCTAGATTTGATGATACAGCGATCGTGCGAATGAAAACGATAACGTGGGAAAGGTGGACGGACAGAATTGGTAGGAGTAGAGGCAGAAGAGCAGGTAGAAGTGGGAATGACAGGGTGCTTAGTAAAGAATGAAAATAGGTTCGAACATGTGTGACGGTCATAATTGTCTTCTAAAAATCGCCAAAACCATAACGTTTTTTACATAATTCTGTCTGAAATGTAAGCCAATCATAATGAAGCATTTCTAAAATCTATTATATACCTATATGTCGTGATAATTCTAAAAACGTTGATGTTTTTTATAGAAGAGCTTATAGCTTTAATTTTTTTATTAATATAGAATACTTTTCCAGGCAAAAATTCTAGTATAACACAGTAATTCGGTCACTGAATTAAAGATACAGTATCTTCAATTCATTTACCATCTTAATATCCTTATTGTATTTCATGAAATGTAATAGATGCAAGGATCGTCTCTGAGATAGACTAAACGGCGTTACTCTATATTTCGAAAAATTCAATTTCATCATATTCCCAAGATACCAATCTATGATATACCCCAATTCATTACCGACACTGTTAAATAACAGCAGGATCCCAGACTGATAAAATTATCATATAGTCATTCGCAAATTTGATCCCATATGAGTTAATAAACGAAGGCTTTAGATTATTAACATACATAGCAAATAACATTGGCGAAATAACATCACCCTGAGGAACTCCCGCATTAATCAAAAGAACGTCTGAGCGATAACCGTTATGTGAAATAAACTGACTAAGCCCAGAGAGAAACGAAGATAACCAAACAACTTGCCAGACATGGACTTCGCTTATTCTCATTTCAATCAGCAGAATATCATGATTGACACACATGTTTTTCAAAATCTGATTAAATGTAAATTTGGTATTAATTTTGAGGACCTTAGATAATTAGGAAAGCTAGCTCTTTGAGAACATATCATGAAAAGAGAGGCTAGGATAGGGGATATCTCCATAATTAGTAATTTAGCTGACCAGCAACTGATATCAATTACGTGTGCTTTTAGCACGATTTGGGAGGAAAGCTAGTTGTCGACATATGTATAAGAAGATACCATTTTATTAAGGTGAGGTAAATGAGATAAGATATTTCAACATATGAGGTACTTCACCTGTATAATACATTTCATTTAGATACTTCACCATATAAGGCGAATGAGCGATTTATTTCATTAAACCTCTTTACCAAATCGTCTCCACCAAGGCTTTGAAAATCATTATGGTTTTTAGGATTTGTGAAACTCTTGCCAAGATTCCATATATGGTTACTTGATCTTGATAGTTTGTTTAGGTGATGCCATTTCTTTAGTAGTTTAATTTGACTTTCTATTTTTGAAGTGAGCCGGCTGAATTTGCTTTGATTGCCCTTCTTGTAAGCCTTATCCCTCTGATCCTGTAAATCTTCAATCAGCGGAGTCAACCAAAGAGGATCAGAATTTGTCAACTTAACCTTTTTATTTGGACGTGTGTGAGCAACTATTTAATCAATATTGTCCATTAATAATTGAATTCCGTCAGAGACAACCAGAGATTCCCAATTATATACCAATATATGTTGCATTGCTTATCTCAATAGAATTAGATGTCCCTTTCTTTTATCAAACACAGTGTGGCAAGAAGTTGAACTCTCAGCAAGAGTAGGCGAGGAACCAACAACACTGCATGGTCGGAACTACTTATCGGATCCAATTTCCTAACCCCGATTGTGTATGTAGTCACATTGGTGTATATTGTATCTAAGCATCCATTGTGTCTTATTGAAAAGTCCACAATTTGCTGTAATCCAAAACTATGAGCAAAGTCATCAAATCAAATATCATAGAAATTTCCCAGTAGTAATAACAAATTTGAAACAGTTATATCGCTCTTTATGTTATTTAGGATGAAGGAGGCTTTCGATTCATCTCCGCTTTCGGTCTATATGTCAATAAGTTCCGAAATCACTTAAGTCTTTAAGTTTAAGCTTTCCATCAGAAATACGCATAATCCACCTCTGACTCTGTTTCTACGATTGTTATAAAAGATCTATAAGCCTTGGATGTGACAATATGCACACTTTTCATCATTCAGCCATGATTATGAAAGAAAAGTTATGTCGACTTGAGAAAAATAAGGGACTCCGGATCGCTAATCTTATTGGATAGGCTTTTATCATTACTATACATAATGCACGGTATATTAATTTGCAAGAACTGGTATCTGGCTGCAAAGCTTATACATTGAGTGAGGTAATGCATTCATTAAGTTCCGAACGTACTGCAAGAGATGCTAGTCATGAGCTTACACCAGGATCACCGAAATTACAGGTACTAGAGTCCATATGATTCAACTTCTCAATCACGCTACCCGTGTAAATCGCGAATGCTTCCATTGGTTATTCATTACTAATTCAACGCTTTTCTCTCAAAGTAAATCTTGAATCATGTTTAATGCGTGACAAATCTGCTTGGATATGAACATTTTTATAATTTGTAGTTAGACAAATAAGTTTTGATTTCTTTAATATCTCGAATTTTAGATTATGGCCTACCTTAATTTTTGACAGATGCGTACCTGTATCATTTACATTCACAATTCTCTCAATTCCAGATTAGCATTATCACTGAGTTTTATGTCGATAACTTGGCACAATTTGTTCACTAAATCATCTTCATTTTCACTTGGTGCGGTCCCCGAAATAATAAATTTTCTCTGCGTTTTTTTCTCGATCACCAATTCCCTCGATAGAGATCGATAACTAAGCGCATTATTTGAAACATTTTATGATACCATTATTGCCTTCTTTACCGCCCACTGAATTGTTTTTCCATCTATCGGGAAGCGATCTCTGGAGATGTGAGAGAACCAAGGATAATAGTAGGCAAGTTTGAATCGATTTCAGCGATTGATAAACTGCTTAGTTTCATATTCTTTATTTCAGTTCACATAATAATTGTGATTCTAACTCTTATCCTGGCTGTAAATTCCTCATTTTTTGGAAGCCACACGAACTTTCTCTCAAAGTGTTATTTTGGGATTTTTCTTGGGACGATGACTTTTGTCAGAATGTCGCAAGCAATTTTATGTTGTGCATACTCGCACTCATCAGTAGTATCAGAAGTCTGAATAACACCGACGTCTAACAAATTCCTTTTTTGCAAGCGATACCTCTTCATTGTGTTCGAGAACTTGTCCATGTAGTATTGATTGTATGATAAATTGTAATCAGTTGTTTTATAATCAGAATGTTTCAATTAAGATTATTTTTTTTATAATCAGATCTTCTTCAAATCGTTTTCAAATAAAGGAGGTATATGTATATATAAACCAAGAATACTAACTATGAAGAGGTTAAAGAGATTGGCTGCAAATTAAGACACCCCTCTTATACATTGTGTAAAATAACTGGGCTTCACAATTTCGGTGAACTCAGCTACCGAATTTGACTTGAATAAATTTAAGAATGTCCTGAAGAGTACGATATGGGCTCTGAAATGATCCCATAGTCTATTATTAAGAGAGTTCAATTTCACATTTGTTAATTCCCAATGTATCGCACTGGTGCATACTAGCTCTATATGATATCTCTGTCGAATAGACGGCTGATGAACAATAAGAAATATTATAGAAATATTTTCGTTTTGACTTTTGCTAGTACATTTTATGTTGCAACTTGTAAGTACATCGTGTGAATATATATATCCTTTAAATGCATCTCGTAGTAATAAATTATTAGAGCTAGATCAAATAAAGAAGGAACACTTTTTATGTTATATTTCGCTAACTTTTGTTAGCATCTTCAGGAAATTACATCGTGTAGTATTTCCGATTTTGATGATTTTTTGTCGAAAAATGCTTTACTCCATAATTTAAAATGTTGAAAATGGAGACTGGGTATGAATTAGAATAGATTAATTACCACTTAGAACGAAAGAAACTGATAATATTAAATTGTACTTTATTTTAAATATGCTTTGTTTTTCGATCCTTCAACGGATTATATCTGTTAGGTGAGTAACGACTATTTTATGTTGTCAAGGTAGAAGTATCAAATGACAATTTCTCACCACTAGTTGAATGTCGATAATTAATTTAGTTATTAATAGTAAAATGTTGAACGGTAGATGGGGAATTCAAGTGTTGTTGTCTCTGCGCAATCTGCACTTTATCATTCATTTACCAGTTCTGTTAATAATTTACAAGGCGAGGAAACAAGAATATTTGTTTTTGATTACAAAAATCCAATATTTCGACGGCACTGCGGCACGTCATCTTCAGGGTTGTATGTATATTTTATCTCAAAAAAGTTTGAGATATAATATACACACAATCCTGAAGATGACGTGCCGTAGTGCCGTCGAAATATTGGAGTTTTGTAATCAAAAACAAATATTCCTGTTTACTCGCCTTCTTGTAATATTTCGGATTGGAAACGAATTTTCTCTGTTATTAATATACACAACAATCATGCAGCCATCTCAGATTATTCAATTCACGTGGTCACGATTGACTAAATCTTTCGACTAAAGAAAACATTCTGAAATAATACAACTAAGAATATTTTTATTTTCATAAGAATGGTAAATTTTCTAACAGAAAATAAAAGAGGATTGCTATCATGATCAAAATGTTCTCTTTGATACTGTCGGTTCAGCACCAAGAAGAGAATTTAAGAGGAATACAAATATATTACAATATTAATAAATATTATATTTAATAATACAATATTCAACTACTAAGAATTAAAGAAGAATACAGGAAGTTTTTAAACAAGGTTAATTGTTCTTACTGTAGATTTTAAAACGAGATGTATGGAATAAAAAATGATGTCGTCATTTTACCATGGTAGAAATCGTTAATGTCCTAAAAAACCCGTATTGATTTTGACTTCAGAGTTGCACTGAATAATGTTAAGTGTACAAAAGACAGGACTACTTGCTGCAGCGACTAAGTTAGCGAAAAATACGCCCTATAGTAAGGTCAAATAACTGGCTGATATTGTTTCCAGCCGTTTTATTCACTTGCTCCCCCGACTTTAGGTGTCAACGAACTATTCAAAGAAAAACCACAGTATTTATTGTAGCAGTTATCCACATATTATTTGATTTCACAAGCTTTAGAGATTTTGACAACATCACGAGGACAGCTCAGTTTCACAACTTGTCATTTAAAAGTAATTAAAAAGGTTTTATAAATTATCCGTTGCTTTCAGTAAACCAATATTGATTTTTCTGATGAATTTGCTCGGACTAGCTAATCAGATAGATTGTTTCAATTGTTAACGATGCGTTGTAGAAATTGCACCGTTCTAGTTCGAATCATTCTGTAATGACAGACATTGTGAAGTATCACGTAAGCTATACATTGTCCTAAGATTTAACGGCCCAGACAATAAGTATCTAAAGTTGTAGAGAATCTGCAAATCAATTCTAAATCGCTAACGAATGTAAACTTAATGTTTATAATCTATAATTGTCGCTCAATGATATTTATGGATACACGAGCTTTATGGCTCAATGTAGCACATTTTCCAATTTATTTAGTTCTTTTAAAATACGAGGGTATACTCACTGCTAGGCGTTCAGAAAATGACTTGAAACAAATGCATGAATAAGAACCTTACGCGACTTTAGTTAAGAAACTTAGAAGTACGACGGAGCCCTATTAGACGCATTGCTTTAGCATATTCCAAATCAGTGTAATCTGGTAAATAAATCACAATATACCATCACACTTAGATCCATGAAATAATCTACTACTTCGATAGGTTATCTACTGATATAATGTTTAGAGGATGGAATTGAGAACTTACGTCCTCTTATACAATAAAAATACATATCTTGTACAACCACATGAATTAGTCCTCTTATTGAATTCGAATCATCAATACTTTTGCGGAAAATTTGACCTTGCTGTTGACAGATAATATGGAAAACCATTGAGATGATTGTGGTTGCTATCAATCCTAGAAGTTTATTAGAAAATGACTGAAATTCTAGTTAAATGTATTAATTGATATTCAATGTATTGATGCATAATGACTGATTTGAATGTAGTGCTCTTGCACAACATCATATTGCTTTATTTACATGGGAACAGATTTCAATATTGCGACTATTGAGATCATAACTAGTAGTGCATTCTTTCGATACACTGCGATTAGATCCTCAATACCTAATGAGGGCAGCATCAACAATGTAGATAAGTAAATTGATCTAATAAAACTAATTAGAGCAAATATAAGTTCTCAATAAAGCATCATTTGGTCTATCGAGTATAAAAGCATTTTGTCATGGCTCTAAGTGAATATGATATCAAAAAGACTTTATTTAATATATAAATACTCAAGGTCATCGACGTCTAGAAGATACTCCATATTGGTAATTTAAACGTATATTGTTATTAGCTTGTTTTCCATTCTACCCTGTTAACTAAGATTTTGGTTAAAACGGTCAATAAATTTCTGACTACTTCGATCTTTTAAATGGATATCATGTACTGAACATTGATGAACACTTTATCTGATCAACAGATCCTCATATTATGATTACTGTTAATGAATTGCGTCATAAATGGCTTATAAAAATTATCAATGATCATCCAATTTTTTTATGGTTTTGAGCTCATAAATTTTGTCAAAATTGTTGCATAAACACGTCGGAACTTCAAATACATCAATATATTAATATTTGGGTATTTGCTAACAATTTCCCAATCATTATTAAACTAACACAGTGAGAGCGTTACAACAGACTGGTTTTTATTAAAGTAAAACGATTTCCAGATTTGGTGGTCAGTATAAAATTTTAGATTTCACTGCGTGGCTAATCATAAAATTATTATTTTTTGTTACTTGTCAAAGTTTTGTTGGATTTGTTACCAATATGTCATTTAGTTTATTGTTCATATGATAATTTTATCAATGTATCGTGTGAATGGTTGTTAGAGTTACAGGGTTAACCGCTCATCTTGTTATTTTAACACTGATGTTGTCCGAGCATTAGTCATCTATCACATGATGTAGCACGTACATTGAATAAATTACCAGTAAAGGCTGCTTTATATCCAAGCATCGGTCACCTTAAGAAAATGCTCATAACCTATAATATTTTCAGGTTCATAATATATATACCCATAAATAATAAATTTACGAATTTCTAAATTCAGAATTTAGAAATTTTCTTTTTACCCACATTACTTACACTACCGGTGCCGCTTGAAATCGTCTTCACCGTTGTCTCGCTGCATCTACAGCTCAAGTTGATGTGTACATATTTCACAAGAGGGATGGTAATTTAACTGGTTTGTTTAAACGAAAGTCCAATTCGGATAATTTTACCGTTTAAAGGATTAATTGTAACGTTTGTGAACAATCATATGTAGGTCATACGTCTCAAAATCTTTGTATGCGTATACAAGAACATAAATATTGTTTAAGAAGAAGAGACACAAGTTTAGCTATATGTAATCATGTTATGGATATTGATCACGATATTAATTGGGATTACGTTGAAAGTATTTGCTATGAAAACAACCTACCATGGAGACTCATCAAAGAAGCTATCTGCATCGCTAACTAATCTAATCCAATTCGTGAAAATAAGTCGAACTGGCAGCTAATACTTCCAATAACTGGTCGTATCACATAAAACTTGTATTTTATAATAAGCTCCGACATCACTGGACAAATATAACATCATATTTCTTTCGTAGTCGCTAGTATAAATAGTGTTATTTTCTATTTTTGCTGTTTGTTTGAAAATGATGATGTGTGTTGAAGTCTTACAATAATAAAGAAAAGTGTTTTCATATCATGTCTATAAAACCATAATTGACTAATGAATTTAGAATTTAAAATTATTACTTTATGAATTTGAAAATTTCTAATTTTTTTCATCATTAGACTAAATATAAATCGGATATTAAAAATGCTTAAAAATTTGGCATATCTATAATGGCAAGGTAATATTAGACAACTAACATGATCACATTTATAACATAAAACATGTATCGAATATAACCCATGTATTAATCATATAAAGACCAAATTATACGCTGTAAATACTATTAATTTGCATGCTTACATCGTTTGAATTATCTCAAATTTTAATTTTTTATTATAGCAAATATGAACAACGAAAGTTTAAGTACTGTTGAATCAGAGAAATAATTATACTCAAATTAACTCAGATTGATACAATTTCAGAAAACAGTGAATGTAGTAGACAGTCGATGGTTGATATAGCAATGCTTACTGTTTTCATATATCACAAAAACAGAAGATAAGTTAGAGGTGCATGATCTACAATTATGTATTGATATGATGTAGTCATCATTTAAATCATTAGACTCATACAATATAGATTTAATTTATGTTAAAAGATGAATATGCAGGTTTATTCTATGTTTTCACTTGCCAATAGAGAAGTAAATACATTTTATTTAATGTATTAACGGGCACATACAATTAGCATTTGAATGAACAATATTGCTGCTAACTATTCTTTAAAAACAAACTATAACAAAAAGCAATATTCAGAGGTGCATGATCTACAATTATGTATTGATATGATGTAGTCATCATTTAAATCATTAGACTCATACAATATAGATTTAATTTATGTTAAAAGATGAATATGCAGGTTTATTCTATGTTTTCACTTGCCAATAGAGAAGTAAATACATTTTATTTAATGTATTAACGGGCACATACAATTAGCATTTGAATGAACAATATTGCTGCTAACTATTCTTTAAAAACAAACTATAACAAAAAGCAATATTTAGAGGTGCATGATCTACAATTATGTATTGATATGATGTAGTCATCATTTAAATCATTAGACTCATACAATATAGATTTAATTTATGTTAAAAGATGAATATGCAGGTTTATTCTATGTTTTCACTTGCCAATAGAGAAGTAAATACATTTTATTTAATTTATTAACGGGCACATGCAATTAGCATTTGAATGAACAATATTGCTGCTAACTATTCTTCAAAAACAAACTATAACAAAAAGCAATATTTAGAGGTGCATGATCTACAATTATGTATTGATATGATGTAGTCATCATTTAAATCATTAGACTCATACAATATAGATTTAATTTATGTTAAAAGATGAATATGCAGGTTTATTCTATGTTTTCACTTGCCAATAGAGAAGTAAATACATTTTATTTAATGTATTAACGGGCACATACAATTAGCATTTGAATGAACAATATTGCTGCTAACTATTCTTTAAAAACAAACTTTAACAAAAAGCAATATTTAATAAATACATATTGTTTAAATTACTAAAATTATCAGCTTCTTAAGCAAGCAGAAATTAAAGTTTTATTTAATATTTTAACGGCTACTGCTACAATCACAAAAAGTAAATTTTTCATGATGACGGTATGTCCTTATCGTAATATCGAAATAATAAAATTTATTTTTATTTTTTTGACTATGGAAGTAGGAACATTGCAAATACTTTTCTCACTGATAATCCTCGCAATATTAGATAGTCCATCACAATTTTTATCGAACAACATATAATAAAAACCGGGTAGACTTTTTGCTTTACGTTGTTTCCTTGTCGGTATTCAATTTATTGGTTTAAAGTAGAAACATTTATTGGTTTATAGTGGAAAAAATATTTGTTCTACCATGTGCAAAATGTATAAATTTGAAAGCAGACTTGTTGCTGTGAGTGAGCAAAAAATATAAACTTTATGTTTGTCTTAGTGCAAAATTTGTTGTTTTCGTATAATGTGTTTCACTTATTGAACAGTTTGCAACATTTGTAATTGAAAGATCAAATTTTGAAGAAATTACAGATGCTCATTTTTCAAGAAACTACTGGATCTACTGAATGCTTTGCTGATTGATTCCTTAACAGGTTACAAATGGTCATCATCGTAAGGAATTATCTGTTTTCGCGGGTGACGTGAACCTCCTTTTCTGTCTGGGTTGCGGACGTGTTAACGATCGTCTCTAGCATACATGCTAAATTTCTCTCCTTGAACAACAGCGCCTAGACATCGCATATTGAATGAACATGCGCGCTTGTCAGCAGTGACCTGGCCAAATGTTTTCCAAATCCTGGAAGAATTTAATAACCGACTGACCAAATTCTTCAATTTTTTCAATAGCCAACTGCACAAATTAGTATTGATTATGGTCAATACAATCGTATTTGTGCGCTTTCATTTCCTCGTTGCCTTGGCTATGTTCCAGATGCTATTATTCTTCAGCAACCGATGCAATTTCAACTCCATAACATTACTCGATGCATATAACGGTATAATAACTATTACTTTACTTCGTTAATGATCGATTAATCTTTCGCTGTGTTGAGAAATATTTTAATCCGCTAAAGGAAATGCCGTTAATTCTTAACTTTTCCTCTTCTGTGTTGTTTAAATGCTTGATTTTGATTTTTATTACTAATTAACTTAAATCAATTTATCAGTTTACCAATATGTATATTGAACCAAACCAATTAAACAAAACCAATTGAACCAAACATGCATGGTACATAAAAATGACTTGCTACTAAATGTTAAATGTTCGAAGGTGATTACGACGCAATAATTTAAACTTAAAGAACATAAGTAGATTGAAACTTCACTAAATTAGTCAGTTTTCATCCGGATCCGACAAAAACTTAAGTTTATCACACGCTATAAAGTAACTAGTGACAATTGTTGGTTAGTCCCTCATTTTACTAGGTAACATCTAATTTGAGTCTATATTCGTACACTTCTTCGTTAAGGTTGTCTTCATGATTTTATCATTTTAAACAATTGAAATAATTCATCGAGTAATTTTTAACAATTTATTTGAAAATGATTTAGAATCATTTTGACTAATGTGTAAGCTAAAAATAATTACCAATACAAGCGTTTACTGCTTAGTAGCTATTCTTACTTATATATTATCCGGTGTTGCTGGCTACAAGGATAACATATTTGAAAACATTAGCTTGCCGACTTTACTCATGTCCAACCCAACAATCTGTCTGATAATTTGGGTCAAAGGATTGTAATACTGTTAGTAAATATCTATTTATTTCTTCTTTTAGTTTTTTAAATTTACAGGAAGTACGAAGAAATTAGTTTTGCAATAAAACTAATTTCTTCGTACTTCCTGTAAATTTAAAAAACTAAAAGAAGAAATAAATAGATATTTACTAACAGTATTACAATCCTTTGACCCAAATTACAATATTTCGATCACTATTGTTATCATCTTTGCAGTTTCAACAAGCATTTGTTCTTACAAAAATTTAAATCAAAATGAGAATTCTACCAGATTATAAAATAAAAACATCTATTTATCTATCCTATTCTATCTATTTCTATTCCATAGACTAAGTGTGGTAGTTCAACGAGTCAACGCAGCGTGTATCGAAGAGAGCGTGTAAGATTGCGATCAAAAATAAATTTTATTAATCTCCTTTGAAATGTTTCTTTGTATATTTTGTTCTAAAACACTAATTTATTTATCCTTTATTTGTAGTTTTTGACTCAGAAATTATAAACCTTAATGATGTGTATTTAATTTTTCACTATTCTAGAATTGTTTAAAAATCCGCTACCGAGAAGTAATCCAAACGTAAAACCAGCTTAGGATGTGTGATATTCGAAAAGATGTCTTAAACACAAACCAATCATTGTTAGAGAAATACTTGATCCTTGTAAGATCTAAACCAGACACAGTGCTAGACTTAAAAGTTGAGAATATTAGTGGAATTGCGAAGAGAAATAATCAGTTACTGTATCTTGTCAAATGGCGAGGTATCGATCAAACTGAATTAGTACCGAGACAGCTGATGAATGAATATTACCCCCAAGACGTAATCGCATACCTAACTTCGTTAATTGAATGGTGTGATACAGATGTTGACGAATCCGACGTATGCCGATTTCAAAATTTCGCTTCTAATTTAACGTAATGAGAATGTAGTCGCTGGTAATAATGTGTTCAATGATATATTTATTACATTGATTATAAACTGTATTTAATACTGCTGTCTGGGTCTTTATTTTGGATCATGGCTTTTGTTCTCCAGTGTGTAGATTTCAAAAAATATTTTTCAACTGCGTTTTGTAACAGCTACCATTTTATTAGTGATTTATATCATTGAAAATTTAATCAATAAATTTAATTTTGCTTAACGTATTTCGTTTATATGCTTATTGCATATAAGCAATATCCAGTATACAAATTATGTCTGCACCGATTATTAAGGATAATCCTACAACGACATTATCTTGGTCAATTTCTCGTTTGCTGCAAATGTGTGATGATATAAGAAAAATAAAATATCTTAACTAAAAAAACTAGCAACTAAATAGAAATAATTAAACATATTACGTATGTGTTTCAACGTATTTTATAATGTGTTAACGTTATATTTTACTTACAGTGTTAAGGAAAAAATCCTTTATCTTAACGATATTTTAATTCATTTTGAAAACTTATCGAAAAAGTCAACTATTTGGCTATTTGGTTTAAAAAGGACTACTGTTTAATCAGATCCTTTAACTGAGTCTACGTATTTTGTACTAAAAGAAAATATATCAAAATTAAAATATCTTAATCTTAAGATCTACTGTTATTATATAACTTATTTCTATAATTTTACAAGTTAATACAATTGTTGTAACAAAATTTTTATGAACTGAATAATAGATAATATATAATGTACTAGAGAATAAAAATTATAGGATGATTTCCTCATATGTAGTTTGGCAATCTAGCTTAATTAGATGGATTTCCTCCGATTAAGTTTGTCAATCTAGAGTAATATGTTATTATAACATAAAGTATATTATTTCAATATGCTTATGTATCGTTTGGGTTAAACTTTTGTGGACCGATTAATGTATAATATAAAATGCATTAGAATAAAGATTATACGCCATTATAAGAAACCGCTATGTAATCAGGTTTCGGATCAATTCCTCAAAATTCAACATGTCAATATTGTATTTTTCTGATATAATTTTTTGATTCTCCTGTGTAAT
>WNNJ02003512.1:0-18615 GCA_012934845.2 Pomphorhynchus laevis | reverse complement strand
AAATTAATTAATTATTTAGTTAAAATTAATTAAACTAAAAAAATTAATATAATCTAATATTTATTTGATTAAAATTTATTAATTTAATCTAATATTTATTAGATTTTAATTAAATTAACTCATTTATCCAGAAACACATTTATCCAGAAAGCCTTATTCTTAACAAAACCAATATTAATGATAAAGAAGGTGTATATCTAGATATGAACATTAAATTAACATCAATTAAAACTACTTTTAATTTATATCGTAAAGATGACATATTTAAATTTACAAGAAACATATTTTTGCATGAGCATTCATGCATACCATATAATATAAAATAAAATACATTAAATAATGAAATTTTAAGAATTGCAACAATTGTAAGATATTTTTCTTCAAAATCATTTAAATAATTTAATAGATGCATATTTTAAACTAGGTTACTATAAAAATAACATCAAGCAGAAAATAGTAAAATATATAAATCAACACAATAATATTAAAAATAAATTTAAAATCATTAGCAAAAATTTTTTATGGATGGATAATAAATAATATACTTTGTATTAGAATAAGATACTATATAATCAAATTTCATCAGAGGAAATACGTCATTAGCATGTATTTGGCCCCGCTGCTATGTTAAGGTCGAAGGATGTAGGCTGAAACCTGATATTATAGCAGTTTCTCCTGATGACCTATAATTCTTATTATGATACATCGTATATTATTTAATTGTAAATTCATAAAAATTGACTTTTATTTTAAATTATTATTTATAATTATTTCATTATTAAATTTGGGTTTAGCATTATCATTTTTTTTAAATTTTATAAATATAAAATACGTAACAAGGTTAGCTGATTTTACTTAAGATTTGAGACTGCAAAATTTGGGGTAACAAGTATTGCTTAGGCGAATTAATACACGTATTATTTTCTGAGAATTGAATTTAAACTTCCCATTGTGTTTAAGCTACTATTTTGGTGCTAGAAACAACATTTTAGAATATTTTGCATATTTTATAAAAATTATTAAAAATATATGTCAAGTTCTGCAATTCCGTAGATAACATACATATTTATGTACAAACGCTCGATTACGAAATGTAGATCAAATAAGATACAAAATCCTTAAAATCTTAAATAGCTATATATCCGTAATTATTTAAACGATATCGAGCCATTATTACTTAGAATGCAAATAAATTGATCGAAACCAAAAACGATTTGAATTTATGTACATAAGCAAAATGTTATACTTAGCAGTTAAATGCATTATTATCAATTTTTAGAAATTTATAATTATCTAAATCATTTCTATTCTGATTACATTTGTAAAAAATTTCTTTTATTCATCAGTAACCGTACTTTTTATTACTTTATTTCAATTTTGACATTTAAAAAATGTATCAAAAAATGTTATTGTCTGTTGTATCAAATTGTATAACTTTGTAAGAAATCGATTATTATTTCAAAAAAAAACAAGAAAACCATGACAGATAAGGTTTATCCGTCATGTGCTTCTCACATTGTTATGAGATTTATGATTGCTGATAAATAATTGAAAAACATGTTCTCAAACAACGAGTAACTACAGCGGTTAACACAGTTACAGTTGCCTCCTTATTTTGATTGGCTTACCTGTAATGTAATCAACTGATTACAATTTTGAAAAAGCCTACTGTGAAGGTGAAACTATACATATATAATTGTAAATGTAGCCTATCTGTTATAAAATTATATATATGTTCAAAATAAGTAGGTATATAAAATTTAACCTATCATTCTTTTGCAATTTATTTAAAAACGTTTTCGGGTTACCCCTTTTTCAGTAGCACAATACAATATTATTCCTATTTTTAAATAATATTCCTTATTTTTATATACTTACTTATTTTGAAATATTTAGGAATAAGACAGAAACAAGGATCCCAAGCTGTGATTCAAATTGATACTATATATATGATGCTTCCTTACGGAAATTTTGATATATATAGCATTCGTGTCGAACTTAACTTTTTTCATATCAGTTAAATACAATTATAAACACCAGTATTTATTTTAATTTTACAATTTCTTTATTTGCAAGCTTTAAACATGTTGTCCTTTTCAAGCGTATTCTGGATTGTTAGAATAACAAAAAATCTTTATATACGAATGAAATACGTATATTCAAGGAAGAAAGGAGTGTGTGATTTACCCGCCAAAGAAAACAGCACAACTTCATGGAATAATTGCATTTATGTTATATCATGTTTAAGTGCTAACTATGAGGCTTACTACAAACTTGGCAGTTGTTGGCAAGTACTTAGGCATATGTTCCTAATCATATCGAACCTAGATAGGTAAGGTACGCGTAGTAAGTACAAAGTCAAGTCCCAATGTTAAAACGGACGTTTCATCTGACGAGAATTGCCGTCGTGAAAAATTGCGAAATAAAATTTCAGAGTTAATAGCCATAATTGAACAACTTGTGTGGAGTGTGTTCATTTTCACAGATTTACTTATTTTAGAAAATTTCGCTGTAAGACGGTTGGATAGAATAGAACGTAGATTGAACGTACACGACCCTGCAATACAATGGTGCCTCACGTTAGAAGAATCATCTCACTTCACTTCGTTTTTGAACGTGAATATAACCAACAAGATACGGAAACATATACTAGAATTAATCGCAAACAAGGTATATCATGGATGGCATCCTCCCAATTTGATCTCTAACATATCGAATAAATATAAATTAGTAACTGTCAAAGCTTTACTATTACGACAAGCTATAATTTCCTCAGCAATTATAACAGCTACGGTAGAGCAAAAAAATTGTTACAGGTGCTACGACAGAAAATATACCCGGAATGGCCATTAAAGAAGGATATATACCTATCCCAAGTGGTTGTACTCAGAGTAACTCTTCTTCCAAAGCAGCAAGTATAGATATCCGATAAATGCATCCAGTCTACTTACGTCAGTAAGTAAGTAAGGGTTTCATTAATAACTATATAACTGATAAAAACTTAAGAAACAAAAACATGCAAAAGACAACTTAAAATAGAAACTGTTCACGACGTGTATTTTGAAATCTTCAACTTATATTCACGGCCTCAGGTCCAGAGGGATCTGAGCCCCTCGGCCGCACCAGCGCGCCGCCCTCTGACTGAACCATTCGGGGTCTCTCACACACCTAAGAGTCCAGTCAAGGCGGACTATGGTTGGTAATCTCGAGATGAGGAGCTTGAGAAACCTTAGTCTTTGTTCTGGGGGACGTCCTCGTGAGAAGAAGACTAATCCCGAGATAGCCCAAGTACCCCAGAGGCGCACTTGGGTTATCCCATTCAATGACAGATGCTGGGCCCGTTTCAGAGCCCACCTAGCTTTCTTCAGGATACGTTTAAGTCTATCCAGGTCAGCTTTCGCCGACCAATTCACCGTAACGGTGAACCCCAGATATTTTACTCGACTCGTGAAGATGGGGAGTGGTTGATGCTGCAAAATGGAGGAGAGTGTAGAGAGTGCTAGTCTTTTAAGTTTCTTTTTGGTGGCAGGAACGCCATTAAAGACAACCACCTGTGATTTAGAGGAGTTTAAAATAAGATTAGATGGGGGCAACTGATCTTTTAATCTTAAAAAGAAACGGCTGATGTCAGAGATTACATCTTTGCACCTGCGTCCAGAGAACAAGGCTGTGGTATCATCAGCATATACCACTAGATGTTGATCACGTTTAAAATTCTTGAATAATACAATGGATGCAGCAAGATATAAGATAGGAGAAAGTGGGGATCCTTGAGGTACACCTGTAATAGGGTAGAACTGACGCGCATCAGGGTCGTCTTCATAGTAGAACCGCTTGGTGTACAACAATATCTCCACCCTGTTAACAATTCTCGCAGGCAACCCGAGGGACCTGAGAGAGGAGATAACGAAGGGAATGGAGATCCGGTCAAATGCAGCTGAAAAATCAAGAAAAACAGCCACAGCAAGCTGATCACTATTATCCTGACAAAACTGATGCACTTCACCAATTGCTAAATGGACCGAGCGCCCTTTGACAAACCCATGAAAACTCGGTGGGATCAAATTACGCCTACATAAATGAACGCGGATTCTACGCGCAAGCGCTTTCTCGTAGATGGATATGAGGGCGTTTTGAATCGAGATGGGCCGCAGATCTTTAGGACAAGTGATTAATCTCTTTTTAGGTAAAAAACTCGACGGCTGATGTTGATTTCCGCTATGTCAGACGGGGAGGCTAATAGCATTGTAATGGCGACCTCCTTTCTCTGACTGTATGTCAAAAGCTGACAGACACGAGTGGTGAGTGGCGCGTGGGATTTGGAGGTGCCCGGGAGTGGTCCCCAGGAGTTAAGGATATCTGTAACAGACAAGTCCCTACTCCTGAAGTCACACCAAGGCGGGATTGGTTGGGGAGAATGAGTGGCTCCATAATTATGTAAGGAAAGTGACTCCTCTAAAACTTTGTCAAGGCCTATGCTACCAATCCAAACCAAGGCTCTATCCTTCCAGCAAACAAACTTCTCCTTCTTGAATATCTTCCAGAAGGAAGCCTGAGAAGGGTTTTGGTGAGCAATGCTTGCCCTATCCCTGCTCAGCTGGAGCCTATATCTAGAGCTCCAATATTCATTCGAGAGGATATGTCTGGCGGAAACAGAGAGATTGGGAAGGTGCAACATTTTAGCTAGGACCTTGAGCTTTGTTGGAGTAGGATTGTATATTCGACCTTTATAGGTAGTCGAAAGGATCGCGGTAGCTTGCGATGAGAGGTAGGAATTAAATTCGGTCAAACTCTCAATTCCAATTCTGGGGAAGAGTTGGATAGCTGCCTGAAAGAAGGCCACTCTAATAGGATCAAAGTGAAACCTTCTTCTAAGCAACGTATCGTCCTCTAGCCGCCAGCGAATTAGGTCATGAGAGGTGGTCTGTTGTTGACGCGACTGCTCGGTGCAAATGGGTTTCAACAACCACATCTTATGTAGCAGTAATATGTCGAGGAGAGAATTTGTTGCAGAGCAATGAAAGGTTGGGGAAGGTGGTTTATGAATAAGATAGTCGATCCTTGCTCTGCGGAGTGCTGCATTAATCCAACGACCAGTTCTGTCGTTGAAGTCACCAAGTAACATGTCATAACCGCTCCCCAATATTTGATCCAGGAGGTCACGGTTCTTGTGAATTTCTCCTGGCCGAATATAGATATTGGCTATGCTTATACGCTTACCGTTCTTACAAAGTGATATAGCTAAACAAGATAGGGCTGGACAAGAGTAGTTTAATAGGAGGGATGATCTTAAGGAGCTTTTTACTAGGGTTAACAGACTTTGTGATGAAGAGGAGTGAGGGGGGGTATGTAAGGAGTAAAGTGGGTGTATATGTGCTTAGGGATAAATCGAGTAATATCCTGGGGGAGACGGATAGACCGCGTCTCCTGAAGGACTATAACATCTGCATCTCTACCAGATAGAAGGCTAAGGGCGGAAGCACCTCCCGAATTCCACTGAAGGATATTCAGTGAAAAAGGTCCTTGATTACTTCCCATTGCGTAAGTGTTACCGAAGTGGGACGCCCTCCACCTAGTCGCAACTAGAGGCGGAAAAGTCGCCTTTACCGCTTCCCGTCACGACAAATGGAGTCGCTTGCCCACGGGCGATATCTTCATTTCCCTCGTTAGCCATAGCCCAAATCGAATCCTTCCGAGCAAGCTTCAGAGCGGCTATGCTTAGCGCTGACCCGTTTCGTTTCTTAGATTTTGGTGGCTTCTTAATATTGTTGGTCTTCCCAGAAGGAGGAGAACGGAAGGATTCCGCTAATTGACCCACCAATTTTTGGACCAATTTTTCAAGTTGAATCATTGATGCCTGATGCTGCATTTCAATAAGTTTAAGAATTTCTGTGTCCGGCATCCTGTCGTCATTCTTGTTAGACGAGACAGCTTCCACGAAGCTAGTCGGTTTTGCTGTTACACCCCTGTGTCTCTTTTGGTACGCCTTAAAGATTTTACATTTTTTTGACCATGCGGGGTGCTCACCACCGCAGTTTGCGCAAAATGGCTTACTTTCGCACTTCTCAGGATGTATAGCAGTTGTACCACACACGCCGCACTTATGTGGTAAAGAACATCCAGTGGATCAATGCCCCCACTGATGACAATTGTTGCAGTGAGGGTACGTTAGTGAGTCGGTTTCGATTATTGAAAATCTCAAATTATACCCCATAAAAGGATTGCATGTTGAAATCGATAGTTTTAGAGCTTCATCAACCGGGGCATTGCAGAACGCCACGGGAATGGGGAAGCCTTTAATCCCTTTTATAAAGCGCACGTTAGAGATTTTGTAATCAGTTTCTAGGGCTGATATATCTTATTCTGAAATGTATGTGGGCATATTATTTATCTTTATTGTTGCCAGGATTGGTTTGGAAGCAATTATGCCTTGTTCCGAATGCTCTTTTTTAAAGTAGTCTACGTACGACATTGCGAGATCAGGAGTGCAGAATGAGATTTTAATCTCAGATTCATAATATTTAATCGCATTGAACAATATCCTTTTTTTAAATCGATGAGCAAAGCCTCTTATAAAAACATTGAACATGTTCTGCCTTTCCAGAGGCACCAAAAGTCTGATAATCACCAGGTTGGATAATTTTGGTACCGGGGGAAGTTCACCCTCCGGAATATATTCAAGAGAACCTAAATCTCCACTTACCTCGTTTATTGCATTGGCAGGAAAATTAGTTTTCATTGAGTTCTTTGAACGCTCCGACAAGCTAAATTTACTCATTTTCCAAAAGAATTGTAGCGTACTTACGTCAATGATGCATGTTGTAACAACCTACTCAACATACTACGATGATATGATGTCCACAAAATTAGAGAATAATGCAACACTGAGCGGTATATTTAAACGAAAGCCTAAATACCCTGATATTGGGAAAATGTATCGCATACGATGTAAAGATTGCGAAGCGTCGTATGTTGGTTATACTTCGCAATACATTAAGCAGATGATTAAACAACATAAATATGCGTTAAAGCGGGGCTATATGAGTTCAGCAATCGCGAATCACCCCCCGACCAAGTATCACAGAACCAACTTAAAGGATACAAAAACTGTCTGTGTTGAAATCAACACACACAGAAGATTAATCAAGGAATATTTGCATATTACAGCGAAGAAGACGCCCATGACAAGTAAGAAGGCTAACTGTTACTTGACATTACCATCGTTAGCACTTATATGGCATAAATCTATTGGTTCTTCCATGGAGCTACGCTGCTTTCTTCCGTGGATGAATTACATGCGCTTTCTTCCATGATAAAACGTATTTCATTCACCTATAAATGTTTTTTGCAGTTCTAACAATTCAGTATATGCTTGAAAAAGGCAAACCATTTAAGGCTTGCAAATAAAGAAATTGTAAAATTAAAATAAATACTGGTGTGCATTCGTGTCGAACTTAACTTTTTTCATTTTAGTGAATTAAAATTGTAAATATGAATAGTTATTTTAATTATATATACAAAATCTCTACAGATTAATAGATTTATGGATAATCACATTTGATAGTAATTTTAAAATCAATTTATTCTATGTAAAGTTGTTATTTTAAAGGAGCATGTTCAAGTGGCTGGAATTTACGATCCAAAAGTGTCAAGTCCAACCCATCCGCAATAGCAGAAGATCGCAAATTCGACCAGAATCGAGGGGGACGGCGTGAATGGATGGATAACAACTATGTTTACAGAGAATCCGATCCTCAAAGAAACAACAATAATAATTATATCGGCATCAATAACCAACTTCATTGCTCAAATAGCACACCCATAATTAGTGTAAACGACAACTATATTTCAAACACCACGAATAATAACAATACTGTACAATCCTCACTTCCAATTTATACACGTCCTAGAAGTGATTTTTCTAGACTTAATCTAAACGTTGGTGGCACACACTACGAGATCACATGTAGAAATTTAATGAGATTACCGAAATCAAGATTAGCTTTAATAGCAAATGCTCATTGTAAATATTCTGGAGCAGCATGGCATCTTTGTGATATCTACTTAGTTGGCACAAAAGAATATTACTTTGACAGATCGTCCAAAATATTTGACTCTATTATAGAATTCTATCGAACTGGTCAACTGCATTTCTACAGAAGCGTATGTCCGGTAAGTTATTACAATGAACTTCAATATTGGGGAATAGATGAATATCTCATTGAACCTTGCTGTCAAATGAAGTATATTAAGCAAATGGAAAATGCAATGGAACAATTTAAAGTTGATCACAGCATAACTAGCTTAGAACCAATTGAAAAATTTATAGGATGTTGGCCAGATTCAAGAAGGTTTCTCTGGAATCTAATGGAAAACCCAAATTCATCTTTAGCATCAAAGGTGAGCCATATTTCAGTCAATTAAAGATACTCAGGTGTTTGTCAGCCATTAAAAATATTACAAAAGGTAATTTTTAGCTATTTATTTATTATCACTTAATACATAACAGTTTCATTACGGGAACGAAACAATTTGAGTATTTGTTGGAGCAGTATACACAATTACCTATTAGATTTATCTTCAAAAGCACATCAAGAAACAAAAGCTGTGTATTACATGATTTTAAAAAATACATCGTATTTACATCAAAATTTCAAAATATATTAAGTTAAATAAGCCAATGTTTTTCTTATTATACATTATTTTTTATTATTTTTTATTTATTTTTTATTATCTGTGCTATAATTTTCGAGAAAGTTTGATGAATTTTATTTCTATGTATTATAATGGAGAAGTATCCATCAATTAAATATTATAAAAAATTTTAAATTTAAACTATTAAACGAAACATTTTTATGGATGGATAATAAACAATGTTCTTTGTATTAGAAAAAGATATACTAAATAAAATAATTTCATCAAGGAAATACGTCATTAGCGCGTATTTGACATGCTGCTATGTTGGGTCGATGAATATGGGCAGAGACCAGTTAGCATAGCAGTTCCTTCAGATGGCATCTAATCCTTATTCTGATACATTGTCTGTTATTTATTAGTCCACTTGTAAAAATTGACTTTTATTTTAAATTTAAATTTTATCTTTATATAAAATTAATTCTATAAAAAGGAATATATTTATTTGTATCATCAGTTTGGCAGCCACGAAAGAATCGACAAAACGATAACTAGTTACCGTTTCGTCATCGTTTTGATTCATCAGTGTTGGGTACCTCCCACTGCTAAATGCAGAGGAGGACTGTCAGGCGGCACGAGTATGTCAAAACATACTTAGAATTATAAAATTATTTATTACTTAATTAGTTATCTTTATTTTTAATTTATATATAGTATAAAATACGTTGACTCAGTTATCTGATATGATATGTATTATGTATGCTCAATACACAAGATATTTCCCGGATAAACTTGTCTAAAGTTTATCTTTAGATAAGATGAAAATATTCATTATCTAAATTAAATAAAGATTATTGGTCATATTTGATAAATATATTTTTAAAATTTTGGGACAGGATCAATACAACAATATTTTTTTATATTTCGCTAGCTGCTTATAACATCATCAGAAACATAAGCAAAACGCACGTCATGTTAATGCGCTTTGTCAGTACGTTTTGCTTATGTTTCCGAATTTTTACAATTAAGCTCCTCATCTTGCGATTACCAATCATTGTCTGCCACGACTAGACCCTCAGGTGAGTCAGAGACCCTGAGTGGTTCAGACGGAAGGCGGCGCGCTGGTGTGGGCTGGAGGGATCTGATACCCATTGCATTTCTATCTTGCATGCAACATTATTTAACGGTTTTATTTGTTTACCAAGAAAATCCTTTATTTATTTAATTTTTAAATGAAAACATATGCAATTGAGGTACTTCAAAGTGTTCAGCTATTTCAATGGATTTTCCTGCAGTTATTCCTGAAACTAAAGTACATATTCATTCTTGTCTAGAAATGATAACATGGAGAAGCTTCATCCTATACAGAAACTGGTGAACTTAATCACAATTACATCGATGAATCCAATCTTAAAAAAATTATTTCAATAAATTCTAAAGAGCTTTTGTCTTAAATTATTCAAATAGAGTTATTCTTAACTCTGCTCGAGCTATTGGTAACACTTACAGAATTTCCTTTGTAAACTCTGATATAGCTAATGCTTACTCAAGACATTTTGACGAACAACTTACTCACAAATGGACCTTGTCATTCAAGCTATAATTGCGTAAATAAAAATCACCAATATACTATCAGACATACGCGAGTCTGATCTAGTTGCACTTAAAAAACTATACAATATATCTAAGGTACGATTTATCAAAGACAATGAGGGCAGCCCCTGCCAATTGCCTTGGCAATACCACTGATGAAAATGCTAGTATCTTGGTCAACTCTACCTGCAATTCCTTCTTGAGATGTAACTTAAACTTTGTCCACATCAGTAGAGACGACCTTACCTCATTGCAATCTTTGTATTGCTGGGGGCAAAACAAAGATTGCCCTCAGCAATCTGAGGGCAATCTTTGAGCTGCGGTTGAGGTAAAACTTATAGTGTATGTGGATCTAGTGACGATTACCACAACTCTGATGCATGTAAAAGCACACCTTACTGCTTCAACTGTGGCCGGCAACACCCTGTATGATCCAAGTGGTACCTGGTTTCTAAGGCGTACGCGAAGAGGCACTTAATCACTCGCGAAACTCTTCGTCCCTTCTCTTTTAGCAAGTTCAACGACGTCTCCTCGTTTCAAAGCATAGAGGAGATAATGAATATCATTGACATGAACCCGGTTAGTTGATTCCGTAATGATGCATCCCCTCTGTGGCCAATTAGAGGGTTCCGCAGCTCCTCTTAATAACATTAATGCATGAGAAAAAATCTCGAACCGTTTTCGCTGAATCTCATTCAGTGGAATTCGGGAGGTGCTTTTGCCCTTTAGCCTTTTATCTGGTTGAGAAAAGATGTTATAGTCCTTTAGGAGACTAGATCTATCCGGTCCCCCATGACATTACTCGATTTATTCCCAAGCTCAGACACACACTTTACTCCGTAAATAACCCCCTCACTTCTTCATCTCAAGATCTTCTAACCTTGATAAGAGCTCTTAACGATTTTCCCTCTTACTAAATTACTCTTGTCCTGCTCTGTTCTGCTTAGTTATATCACTCTGTAAGAAAGATAAACGTATCAGCATATCCAATGTCCATATTCGGCCGGAATAGATTCACAAGAACCGTGACCTCCTGGATCGTATATTAGGTAGCGACTATAGCATGTTACTTTGAGATTTCGACGATAGAACTGGTCGTTGAATTAACGCAACACTCCGCAGAGCCAGGAATGTATATCGTATTCATAAACCACCGTTCCCCACTTTTCATTGTATCACAACTAATTCACCCAGCGATATCTTACTGCTTCATGAGATGTGGCTGTTAGGGTTTATCTATACGGGCAGTCGTACCAGCAATTATCCGCCTCGCACAACCTACTCCATTAAAGGCTAAAGGCAGATATGTTGCTTAGGAGGCGGTTTCACTTTAATCCTATCAGAGTTATTCAAATATAGTTATTCTTAACTCTGTCCGAGCTATTGGAATCCTCCCTTTTGTAGGAAATGCAAGTTTGTCCGGATTCAACTCCTATCAATCTTGGCAAGCTACCAGGATACATTCGACCACCTATAAAGGTCACTTATTCAATCTAACTCCTACAAAACGCAAAATCCTATCAAAAATTCTACACCTTCCCAATCTCTCTGTTTCTCTTAGATATGCCTTCTTAAATAATACTATAACTTTAGGTATAGGTTCCAGCTGAGTAGGGATAATGCGAGCATTTCTCATCTTAACCCCTCTCAGTACTACTTTTGGAAGATATTCAAGGAGATGTTTGTTTGTTGGAAGGAGAAGGCATCGGGTTGGATTAGCAAATGGATTGATAAAGAAATTGAGGAGTCACTTGCCCTACATAATTATGGAGCTACACTATCTCCCCGAACAATCCTGCCTTGGAGTGATTGTAGGAACAGGGACTTATATGTTACATATATCCTAAATCCTAAGGCTTCTTTCTAGGGACTTCCAAATCCCATGCGCAATTCTCCTCTCGTGTCTGTCACCTTTTGACAGACAGTGAGAGAAAGGAGGTCGCTATTACAATGCTATTAGCCCCCCTCCAATGTTGCTAGCATCAGCATCAGCCTAAGAGTTTTATTCCTAAGAAGAAATCGATTTCAAGTCCTAAAGATCTGCGGCCTATTTTGATTCCAAACTTCCTCATCTCTATTTACGAAAACCTTTTCATGGTAGAGATATTACTGTACACCAAGTAATTCTTCTATGAAGACAATCTTTACGCGCGCCAGTTCTACCTATTACAGGTGTGCCCCAAGGCTCCCATCTTTCTCCAATCATATATCTTGCTGCACCAATTGTACTCTTCAAACCATTTAAACGCGAACAACATCAAGTGGTATACGCTCATGACACAACATCCTTGTTTTCTGGACGCAGGTGCAAAAATATAGTCTCGGCCATCAGCCGTTTCTTTTTAAGATTTAAAGATCAGTTACCATCATCCAATCTTATTCTCGACTCCGCAAAGAAAACAGGTGATTGTCTTTAATTGTACCCCTGTGCAAAGAAATAATTAAAGAGATTAGCAATTTCAGCTTTCTCCTCAATTTTGCAGAATCAACAACTCCCAGTCTTCACATATCGAATAAGATATCATGGGTTTACCATTACGGTTAATTGGTTGGCCGGATCAGACTTAAATAGATATAAAAGTATCTTGAAGAGAGCTAGATAGTCCCTGAAACGGGTCCAGCAGCTGTCATTAAGAAAAAGCACTCAGGTACGTCTATGGGGTACCTGGCTAATCACGGAATTAGCCTTCATTTCTAGCGGACGTTCCTCTGAGCAAATACTAAGATTTATCAAGCACATCATCTAGAGATTATCTACTATTGTCCGCCTCGACTGGACTCTCAAGTGTGTGAGAGACCCTGAATTGTTCAGCCGGAAAGCGGCGCGTATGCTGTAGAGTGCTGATCCCCCAGTCCGTTTTAATGAAGACCTTCTAGTGCAACTGGACAATACTGTTTTAACCGGACGTTGTTTTATGTATTTGTTAACATGTTTTCTTATTTGGTGCATGATTAGTTTTTGATATGCAAACGAATATTTATTTATTTATTTGCTTATTTTTCTGACAATGAAAGAAGCATCCAGTGAAATATAAAAAATTTTTGTTGTATTGATCCTGTTCCAATATTTTAAATTGAAAAATGGATCAACATCAATTATTTTAATACGGGTATTTATTTATATAGATATTTATTGTGTAGTTAGAATTAGTTAAAGATTAAAAATAACTGATCTTGATGCATATTTTAAATTTGGAATTTAGGAACAGGTTAAACAACCCCAAATTTATTTTTATATTTTAGATGGTTGCTGATTGCACCAGCAGAAACAAAACGTACTGTTTGTTCATCTTTTGGTGAACAAATTATTTCGCTAAAAGGTAAACCTATTTACTGAACAAAATTGTTTATTTGTTTCTTATTATGATGGTAGCAGTAGTTAAAGAGATATAAGAATAAATTTGCTTGTTTTTCCTGCTTCAAAATTCCTTTAAAGATATTTTCAGAATTAATAGTGAACTATAATGACGTTATTAAATAGTCTGTATATCTTATTTCATTCCTAAGCCTTTGCCTTATACATTCTTCAATGCGCTTAAAATTGTTGTAAATTAACAAACTTTTATATTGCTACTTAGCATTTATTACTATAAAGAATTTAAACCTTAATTTTAATTAAATTTAATTAAAATTAAATTAAAATTAAATTAATATTTAATTTAATTAAAATTAAATTTACTTAAATAAATTTAATTTTGAATTTTAATTTTCGAATAATTTTAAGTATTTGGTTTAATAAAAATACATTGTGTTTTAATCAAGTTTGGTGAAAACATGAATAAATCAACATTTGTAAGACGATGGAAATTTTCGTTAGCCATCTGCACACATTATCAGGAGATATTTATAAGAGTTATTTTTTATCATGAATCTTTTAGCATATCTTTTCTGATTGATGTCAACAGAGGGTTTTGCAACATTTGATCCTTTTGGTGAACGTATAGTTGTTCATTTATCATTATAATAAAGCAATATTCATAAATATCTAGCTTTTTTTGTTGAAAGCAAGACTAATAGCAGATGATAAAGACATTTTGATCTTTATAAATGTTCATTTTTTTTTCACTTTTCATTATATTACGGCAATGTAGCCTTGTACCGAAGCCAAGAAAATGCATTTAGGATAAACTGTTGAGAAAAATCAACTTAAATAGGTTTTTAACAAACGCTTAAGATATTGAATTACATGTTTGAATTAAAAAGTGTACTTACCACATTTTTCATGTCTATTTTATTCTAACGAGTAAACATCAGTACATCTAGAAAATTTTTATATAGTATTACGAACGCTTTTTATGAACAGTTTATCTCATCAGATGATTTATAATGTCCAGTGAAATACAAAAGAAATAACTGTTATTTAATTTTCATAATAATGCAATTAGATAATACTATATTGATGCCATATTATTATAGAAGAGTGAGTGTTGTCTCAAACGTTTACATAAAATTAGATTTACTCGAATCCAATGCTGTACTAAATCGACTGGTTATTGAAACTAAATAGGATAAACATCAATTTTTATAATCTTCTAAATCTCAGTTATTTTAACTTTGTTATTGTATAACAACATGTTAAAATAAAGGACTTTTGAGACACTTTTAAAGTGTACATTTAGTGTCCTGCCCTGGGACACTAAATGGTGTACTCGTAAATAAATCGTTATGTTTTCCTCACAAGGAGGCATAAACACCAGGCATCATTCTATATATCCTCATCAGACCAAGAAATATAACCGAATTATTCTCGCAATATACAAAGTCGCTACGTATGCCCATTCATCCTATGTGTGACGACAAACTTCAACAACGGTAAACGCGTTGCGCTTTAACTGAGCTCATCAGTACCGTGACTTTAATAATCATTCATTAGCACCTTAACACACGATTAAACAGTGTTTAAAGCTAGAAAAACAGGACAATCCTTAATCTGAATTATCAGAGGGAATTTAGCATAAGCTCTGTGCATGGCAGTGCGTATTGCAGTTTAACCATGTATCAGGCACTAAATTCCTTTTAATAGCAATGCTATTTTAAAGATAAAGACATTTTATGAATTTAATTTGGCTTTACTGTATAGGGTTTTGTATATCACTTATTTATTTATTCAGAACTTTCGGCTTAACGCTTTCTTCAGTTGATATATAACATAATTTGAGTTATTCACTGTTGATGGGATCCTCGAGGAGTACTTGTTCATATTTATATATAATTATTATTACATCGGAAAATTGAAGAATTTACTTATTGAATATAACTAATATGAATATGTATGAATAAACATAACTCATATTAAATAGGACTATTAAAAATGAGTCATGAATAGCTTACGATATAATTAAAACTGGCACTCCAGGTCTTTTATAGATTCTTATACATAATTAGTTAAAATGCAATATCTGCTTCAAAATTTCAACTAATTATATGCATGAAAGTAAAGAATTAAGCATGTGCTCTGTGTATGGCAGTGCGTATTGCACATCCTACTATACATTATATGCAATATCGTATTATATCGTATTAATGTGCACTTGAAAGTGCTCCTGTAAAACATAATTTCTATTAAAAGGAATTTAGTGCATGATGCATAATTCAACTGCAATAAGCACTATCATGCACAGAGCTTATGCTAAATTCCCCCTGATGATTCAGATTAAGGGTAGTTCTGTTTTTCGAGCTTTAAACACTGTTTAAGCGTGTGTTAAGGTGCCCATAGATGACAATTGTGGTCACGGTACTGATGAGTTTCGTTAGAACGACACGCATCTGCCGTTGTTAATTAATGTAGTCACACATAGGATAACTGGGCATAAGTAGCGACTTTGAATATTGCGAGAATAATTCGGTTCTATTTATTGGTATGATGAAGATATATAGAATGCTGCCTTGTGTTTATGCCTTATTGTGGGGTAACATACGGATATATATAAAGAAATATAGCGATTTTTCGCAATAACAATATATATACTATATATATACCTCAAACTATATATATAATTGTAAATGTTGCCAAAAAACCGGAGTTCGATTACAAATAGACCAGACTTCCTTATCACTCCTAGACGAGCTGATGGTAGCCGGCAGCACTCATCAGTAGGGTGAACTACCATCAGTCGTTTCGGCTGCCTTGTGATATATTAAAAGGCATCTCCGAGAATTTGCTTACGTGGTGGCATGGGCATTACCTCTTTAAGCTAACCATGTGCTTTTCGGATCATCCTAATTTTATTCAGCAGGAATTTAACTTGCTGTCGTTGCTTGCTTTCTCACAGGATCCATTGAAGGATACGTTTTTATAGTTTTTAAATCCGATTGAGTTAAATTGTGCTCCGGGAGCTAATAAGCTTCAGTTTTATAATTGTAAATGTTGCCAAAAACCGGAGTTCGATTACAAGTAGAGCAGACTTCCTTATCACTCCTAGACGAGCTGATGGTAGCCGGCAGCACTCATCAGTAGGGTGAACTACCATCAGTCGTTTCGGCTGCCTTGTGATATATTAAAAGGCATCTCCGAGAATTTGCTTACGTGGTAGTATGGGCATTACCTCTTTAAGCTAACCATGTGCTTTCCGGATCATCCTAATTTTATTCAGCAGGAATTTAACTTGCTGTCGTTGCTTGCTTTATCACAGGATCCGTTGAAGGATACGTTTTTATAGTTTTTAAATCCGATTGAGTTAAACTGTGCTCCGGGAGCTAATAAGCTTCAGTTTTATAATTGTAAATGTTGCCAAAAACCGGAGTTTGATTACAAGTAGAGCAGACTTCCTTATCACTCCTAGACGAGCTGATGGTAGCCGGCAGCACTCATCAGTAGGTGAACTACCATCAGTCGTTTCGGCTTCCTTGTGATATATTAAAAGGCATTTCCGAGAATTTGCTTACGTAGTAGCATGGGCATTACCTCTTTAAGCTAACCATGTGCTTTCCGGATCATCCTAATTTTATTCAGCAGGAATCGAGACAGCAAAGAAATATGGGTTATTCCTTAACTTACCGAAATGTAAACTACTCGCCATAAACTCCCCTCCGTGCTCAGTTATTATTGATGGTATAACTATTGAACAGGTACAATCTTTCACCTATCTTGGATCAGTGTTTTCCGTAGACTGCCGATGTGACTACGACATTCGAAGCCGGATAATAAAGGCTGGTTTCGCCTTTTCGCGTCTAAACTCCCTCTGGCGTGATAATAATGTATCTATTAAAACAAAGATCCGAATATATTCGTCTATTGTTCGTCCAGTACTACTGTATGGATCCGAGTGCTGGCCTGAAAAACAACAAATAATCAACTTGCTGTTTTTGAGCGACGATGTCTACGTAGAATTGCAAAAGTCAATCCACTCGATCATGTATCGAACGCAGAAGTGTATTCTCGATGTTCACTCGACGTCTCCGTGTCTGATTTGATTCGGAAAAATAGACTGCGCTATCTTGGCCATGTACTTCGGATGCAAAGAGATAGACTCCCAAAGTTATCTCTGTACTTGGACCCGGAAGAATCCTGGCGACGCCCCAGAGGCGGTGTTCGTAAGAATCTAAAGAGAACGATCGAAGACGATGCCAAGAAAATACTATTCAGCTACTCGAACATTGGCTGGCGGAGATTTAAAAGAAGATGGAGACAAGAACTGGAAATGGTGGCTCAGAATCGATTGTCCTGGACTCATTTTGCTACTTCACTTTGATTTGACTTTATTTTCGTCTTCTTGATGTTGTAACTCACGATCTGTAAGGTCTAGTGGTTTAATTATATATATATATATATATATATATATATATATATATATGAGATCATGAAGATCGATTGGAATCGGGACTGGTGATCCTTTGATGGATTCTTATTTATGTAACGAATAGTTGCTAGGTCACACGAGGTGACTTTCGCATTGAAAACCAGCTACAGAATCCTTCCTTCATGATATCCAATTCCATACACCCTGACTACTAACGGCGCCATTGCCACAACCGTTTTCGTTTCGCCCGCTTTTTGCCACATGTTGGTAGCCCCGGGCTCGTCAGAAGGCTGACTACCAACTCTTCGCCTTTTGAAATTTGACTTATCCGAGATTCGAGCTGTCGCTCTCCGTACTTGGCTTGCGCTCTTGACTGCTAGGCTACGAATCCAGGATTACCAGATTTCACACAGTATATGAAACCTTCCATCATGATATCCAGAAACTGCATTGTCCGAGATGCTTCTCTGGCATGCTTATTATAGATTTTACCGTTTGAGATCATGAAGATCGATTGGAATCGGGACTGGTGATCCTTTGATGGATTCTTATTTATGTAACGAATAGTTGCTAGGTCACACGAGGTGACTTTCGCATTGAAAACCAGCTACAGAATCCTTCCTTCATGATATCCAATTCCATACACCCT
>WNNJ02003508.1:0-12614 GCA_012934845.2 Pomphorhynchus laevis | reverse complement strand
ACCTCATCAGCAGTGAGCCTACGCCTACATTTCGTGTTTCGGTCCTTTAATGATCTGCTGAAATTTTCCTCTGCTGCCTTTCTGTAAAAACAAACGATACAGTTTGTAAGGAAAACCTTTCCACTTGTGCAAACTGTACGTTGTTTCCGTCTTTTGTAACAAAATGACGGTGATAGCACTACAGTTGCCGGAAACAACCGACAATCTGTCTTTTGAATCTTCTTGACAGGAAACCGGAATCTGCCAGGTTAATAGAATGAATAATTGCATACACGAGCGAGTATCATCATTTGGTCGGCTTCATCAATTATCCTCGTGTGAATTCTTTAATCCTAGATGCAGCACTGTACACTACAATCAGCGTAGGTGGACCTCATCAGCAGTGAGCCTACGCCTACATTTCGTGTTTCGGTCCTTTAATGATCTGCTGAAATTTTCCTCTGCTGCCTTTCTGTAAAAACAAACGATACAGTTTGTAAGGAAAACATTTCCACTTGTGCAAACTGTACGTTGTTTCCGTCTTTTGTAACAAAATGACGGTGATAGCACTACAGTTGCCGGAAACAACCGACAATCTGTCTTTTGAATCTTCTTGACAGGAAACCGGAATCTGCCAGGTTAATAGAATGAATAATTGCATACACGAGCGAGTATCATCATTTGGTCGGCTTCATCAATTATCCTCGTGTGAATTCTTTAATCCTAGATGCAGCACTGTACACTACAATCAGCGTAGGTGGACCTCATCAGCAGTGAGCCTACGCCTACATTTCGTGTTTCGGTCCTTTAATGATCTGCTGAAATTTTCCTCTGCTGCCTTTCTGTAAAAACAAACGATACAGTTTGTAAGGAAAACATTTCCACTTGTGCAAACTGTACGTTGTTTCCGTCTTTTGTAACAAAATGACGGTGATAGCACTACAGTTGCCGGAAACAACCGACAATCTGTCTTTTGAATCTTCTTGACAGGAAACCGGAATCTGCCAGGTTAATAGAATGAATAATTGCATACACGAGCGAGTATCATCATTTGGTCGGCTTCATCAATTATCCTCGTGTGAATTCTTTAATCCTAGATGCAGCACTGTACACTACAATCAGCGTAGGTGGACCTCATCAGCAGTGAGCCTACGCCTACATTTCGTGTTTCGGTCCTTTAATGATCTGCTGAAATTTTCCTCTGCTGCCTTTCTGTAAAAACAAACGATACAGTTTGTAAGGAAAACATTTCCACTTGTGCAAACTGTACGTTGTTTCCGTCTTTTGTAACAAAATGACGGTGATAGCACTACAGTTGCCGGAAACAACCGACAATCTGTCTTTTGAATCTTCTTGACAGGAAACCGGAATCTGCCAGGTTAATAGAATGAATAATTGCATACACGAGCGAGTATCATCATTTGGTCGGCTTCATCAATTATCCTCGTGTGAATTCTTTAATCCTAGATGCAGCACTGTACACTACAATCAGCGTAGGTGGACCTCATCAGCAGTGAGCCTACGCCTACATTTCGTGTTTCGGTCCTTTAATGATCTGCTGAAATTTTCCTCTGCTGCCTTTCTGTAAAAACAAACGATACAGTTTGTAAGGAAAACATTTCCACTTGTGCAAACTGTACGTTGTTTCCGTCTTTTGTAACAAAATGACGGTGATAGCACTACAGTTGCCGGAAACAACCGACAATCTGTCTTTTGAATCTTCTTGACAGGAAACCGGAATCTGCCAGGTTAATAGAATGAATAATTGCATACACGAGCGAGTATCATCATTTGGTCGGCTTCATAATTATCCTCGTGTGAATTCTTTAATCCTAGATGCAGCACTGTACACTACAATCAGCGTAGGTGGACCTCATCAGCAGTGAGCCTACGCCTACATTTCGTGTTTCGGTCCTTTAATGATCTGCTGAAATTTTCCTCTGCTGCCTTTCTGTAAAAACAAACGATACAGTTTGTAAGGAAAACATTTCCACTTGTGCAAACTGTACGTTGTTTCCGTCTTTTGTAACAAAATGACGGTGATAGCACTACAGTTGCCGGAAACAACCGACAATCTGTCTTTTGAATCTTCTTGACAGGAACCCGGAATCTGGCAGGTTAATAGAATGAATAATTGCATACACGAGCGAGTATCATCATTTGGTCGGCTTCAATAATTATCCTCGTGTGAATTCTTTAATCCTAGATGCAGCACTGTACACTACAATCAGCGTAGGTGGACCTCATCAGCAGTGAGCCTACGCCTACATTTCGTGTTTCGGTCCTTTAATGATCTGCTGAAATTTTCCTCTGCTGCCTTTCTGTAAAAACAAACGATACAGTTTGTAAGGAAAACATTTCCACTTGTGCAAACTGTACGTTGTTTCCGTCTTTTGTAACAAAATGACGGTGATAGCACTACAGTTGCCGGAAACAACCGACAATCTGTCTTTTGAATCTTCTTGACAGGAAACCGGAATCTGCCAGGTTAATAGAATGAATAATTGCATACACGAGCGAGTATCATCATTTGGTCGGCTTCATCAATTATCCTCGTGTGAATTCTTTAATCCTAGATGCAGCACTGTACACTACAATCAGCGTAGGTGGACCTCATCAGCAGTGAGCCTACGCCTACATTTCGTGTTTCGGTCCTTTAATGATCTGCTGAAATTTTCCTCTGCTGCCTTTCTGTAAAAACAAACGATACAGTTTGTAAGGAAAACATTTCCACTTGTGCAAACTGTACGTTGTTTCCGTCTTTTGTAACAAAATGACGGTGATAGCACTACAGTTGCCGGAAACAACCGACAATCTGTCTTTTGAATCTTCTTGACAGGAAACCGGAATCTGCCAGGTTAATAGAATGAATAATTGCATACACGAGCGAGTATCATCATTTGGTCGGCTTCATAATTATCCTCGTGTGAATTCTTTAATCCTAGATGCAGCACTGTACACTACAATCAGCGTAGGTGGACCTCATCAGCAGTGAGCCTACGCCTACATTTCGTGTTTCGGTCCTTTAATGATCTGCTGAAATTTTCCTCTGCTGCCTTTCTGTAAAAACAAACGATACAGTTTGTAAGGAAAACATTTCCACTTGTGCAAACTGTACGTTGTTTCCGTCTTTTGTAACAAAATGACGGTGATAGCACTACAGTTGCCGGAAACAACCGACAATCTGTCTTTTGAATCTTCTTGACAGGAAACCGGAATCTGCCAGGTTAATAGAATGAATAATTGCATACACGAGCGAGTATCATCATTTGGTCGGCTTCATCAATTATCCTCGTGTGAATTCTTTAATCCTAGATGCAGCACTGTACACTACAATCAGCGTAGGTGGACCTCATCAGCAGTGAGCCTACGCCTACATTTCGTGTTTCGGTCCTTTAATGATCTGCTGAAATTTTCCTCTGCTGCCTTTCTGTAAAAACAAACGATACAGTTTGTAAGGAAAACATTTCCACTTGTGCAAACTGTACGTTGTTTCCGTCTTTTGTAACAAAATGACGGTGATAGCACTACAGTTGCCGGAAACAACCGACAATCTGTCTTTTGAATCTTCTTGACAGGAAACCGGAATCTGCCAGGTTAATAGAATGAATAATTGCATACACGAGCGAGTATCATCATTTGGTCGGCTTCATAAATTATCCTCGTGTGAATTCTTTAATCCTAGATGCAGCACTGTACACTACAATCAGCGTAGGTGGACCTCATCAGCAGTGAGCCTACGCCTACATTTCGTGTTTCGGTCCTTTAATGATCTGCTGAAATTTTCCTCTGCTGCCTTTCTGTAAAAACAAACGATACAGTTTGTAAGGAAAACATTTCCACTTGTGCAAACTGTACGTTGTTTCCGTCTTTTGTAACAAAATGACGGAGATAGCACTACAGTTGCCGGAAACAACCGACAATCTGTCTTTTGAATCTTCTTGACAGGAAACCGGAATCTGCCAGGTTAATAGAATGAATAATTGCATACACGAGCGAGTATCATCATTTGGTCGGCTTCATCAATTATCCTCGTGTGAATTCTTTAATCCTAGATGCAGCACTGTACACTACAATCAGCGTAGGTGGACCTCATCAGCAGTGAGCCTACGCCTACATTTCGTGTTTCGGTCCTTTAATGATCTGCTGAAATTTTCCTCTGCTGCCTTTCTGTAAAAACAAACGATACAGTTTGTAAGGAAAACATTTCCACTTGTGCAAACTGTACGTTGTTTCCGTCTTTTGTAACAAAATGACGGAGATAGCACTACAGTTGCCGGAAACAACCGACAATCTGTCTTTTGAATCTTCTTGACAGGAAACCGGAATCTGCCAGGTTAATAGAATGAATAATTGCATACACGAGCGAGTATCATCATTTGGTCGGCTTCATAAATTATCCTCGTGTGAATTCTTTAATCCTAGATGCAGCACTGTACACTACAATCAGCGTAGGTGGACCTCATCAGCAGTGAGCCTACGCCTACATTTCGTGTTTCGGTCCTTTAATGATCTGCTGAAATTTTCCTCTGCTGCCTTTCTGTAAAAACAAACGATACAGTTTGTAAGGAAAACATTTCCACTTGTGCAAACTGTACGTTGTTTCCGTCTTTTGTAACAAAATGACGGTGATAGCACTACAGTTGCCGGAAACAACCGACAATCTGTCTTTTGAATCTTCTTGACAGGAAACCGGAATCTGCCAGGTTAATAGAATGAATAATTGCATACACGAGCGAGTATCATCATTTGGTCGGCTTCATCAATTATCCTCGTGTGAATTCTTTAATCCTAGATGCAGCACTGTACACTACAATCAGCGTAGGTGGACCTCATCAGCAGTGAGCCTACGCCTACATTTCGTGTTTCGGTCCTTTAATGATCTGCTGAAATTTTCCTCTGCTGCCTTTCTGTAAAAACAAACGATACAGTTTGTAAGGAAAACATTTCCACTTGTGCAAACTGTACGTTGTTTCCGTCTTTTGTAACAAAATGACGGTGATAGCACTACAGTTGCCGGAAACAACCGACAATCTGTCTTTTGAATCTTCTTGACAGGAAACCGGAATCTGCCAGGTTAATAGAATGAATAATTGCATACACGAGCGAGTATCATCATTTGGTCGGCTTCATAAATTATCCTCGTGTGAATTCTTTAATCCTAGATGCAGCACTGTACACTACAATCAGCGTAGGTGGACCTCATCAGCAGTGAGCCTACGCCTACATTTCGTGTTTCGGTCCTTTAATGATCTGCTGAAATTTTCCTCTGCTGCCTTTCTGTAAAAACAAACGATACAGTTTGTAAGGAAAACATTTCCACTTGTGCAAACTGTACGTTGTTTCCGTCTTTTGTAACAAAATGACGGTGATAGCACTACAGTTGCCGGAAACAACCGACAATCTGTCTTTTGAATCTTCTTGACAGGAAACCGGAATCTGCCAGGTTAATAGAATGAATAATTGCATACACGAGCGAGTATCATCATTTGGTCGGCTTCATAAATTATCCTCGTGTGAATTCTTTAATCCTAGATGCAGCACTGTACACTACAATCAGCGTAGGTGGACCTCATCAGCAGTGAGCCTACGCCTACATTTCGTGTTTCGGTCCTTTAATGATCTGCTGAAATTTTCCTCTGCTGCCTTTCTGTAAAAACAAACGATACAGTTTGTAAGGAAAACATTTCCACTTGTGCAAACTGTACGTTGTTTCCGTCTTTTGTAACAAAATGACGGTGATAGCACTACAGTTGCCGGAAACAACCGACAATCTGTCTTTTGAATCTTCTTGACAGGAAACCGGAATCTGCCAGGTTAATAGAATGAATAATTGCATACACGAGCGAGTATCATCATTTGGTCGGCTTCAATAATTATCCTCGTGTGAATTCTTTAATCCTAGATGCAGCACTTTACACTACAATCAGCGTAGGTGGACCTCATCAGCAGTGAGCCTACGCCTATATTTCGTGTTTCGGTCCTTTAATGATCTGCTGAAATTTTCCTCTGCTGCCTTTCTGTAAAAACAAACGATACAGTTTGTAAGGAAAACATTTCCACTTGTGCAAACTGTACGTTGTTTTCCGTCTTTTGTAACAAAATGACGGTGATAGCACTACAGTTGCCGGAATTAACCGACAATCTGTCTTTTGAATCTTCTTGACAGCAAACCGGAATCTGCCAGGTTAATAGAATGAATAATTGCATACACGAGCGAGTATCATCATTTGGTCGGCTTCAATAATTATCCTCGTGTGAATTCTTTAATCCTAGATGCAGCACTTTACACTACAATCAGCGTAGGTGGACCTCAATAGCAGTGTACCTACGTTTATATTTCGGGTTTCGGTCCTTAAAAGATCTGCTGAAATTTTCCTCTGCTGCCTTTCTGTAAAAACAAACGATACAGTTTGTAAGGAACACATTTCCACTTGTGCAAACTGTACGTTGTTTCCGTCTTTTGTAACAAAAAGACGGTGATAGCACTACAGTTGCCGGAAACAACCGACAATCTGTCTTTTGAATCTTCTTGACAGCAAACCGGAATCTGCCAGGTTAATAGAATGAATAATTGCATACACGAGCGAGTATCATCATGTGGTCGCCTTCATCAATTATCCTCGTGTGAATACTTATTTCCTAGATGCAGCACTGTACACTACAATCAGCGTAGGTGGACCTCATCAGCAGTGAGCCTACGCCTACATTTCGTGTTTCGGTCCTTTATTGATCTGCTTAAATTTTCATCTGCTGCCTTTCTGTAAAAACAAACGATACAGTTTGTAAGAAAAACATTTCCACTTGTGCAAACTGTACGTAGTTTCCGTCTTATATAACAAAATGACAATGATAGCACTACAGTTGCCGGAAACAACCAACAATCTGTCTTTTGAATCTTCTTGACAGGAAACCGGAATCTGCCAGGTTAATAGAATGAATAATTGCATACACAAGCGAGTATCATCATTTGGTCGCCTTCATAAATTTTCCTTGTGTGAATTCTTAAATCCTAGATGCAGCACTGTACACTACAATCAGCGTAGGTGGACCTCATCAGCAGTGAGCCTAAGCCTACATTTCGTGTTTCGGTCCTTTAATGATCTGCTGAAATTTTCATCTGCTGCCTTTCTGTGAAAACAAACGATACAGTTTGTAAGGAAAACATTTCCACATGTGCAAACTGTACGTTGTTTCCGTCTTTTGTAACAAAATGACGGTGATAGCACTACAGTTGCCGGAAACAACCGACAATCTGTCTTTTGAATCTTCTTGGCAGGAAACCGGAATCTGCAAGGTTAATAGAATGAATAATTGCATACACGATCGAGTTTCATCATTTAATCGGCTTCATCAATTATCCTTGTGTGAATTCTTATATCCTAGATGCAGCACTGTACACTACAATCAGCGTAGGTGGACTTCATCAGCAGTGAGCCGACGCCTACATTTTGTGTTACGGTCCATTAATGATCTTCTGAAATTTTCTACTGCTGCCTTTCTGTAAAAACAAACGATACAGTTTGTAAGGAAAACATTTCCACTTGTGCAAACTGTACGTTGTTTCCGTCTTTTGTAACAAAATGACGGTGATAGCACTACAGTTGCCGGAAACAACCGACAATCTGTCTTTTGAATCTTCTTGACAGGAAACCGGAATCTGCCAGGTTAATAGAATGAATAATTGCATACACGAGCGAGTTTCATCATTTAATCGGCTTCATCAATTATCCTCGTGTGAATTCTTTAATCCTAGATGCAGCACTGTACACTACAATCAGCGTAGGTGGACCTCATCAGCAGTGAGCCTACGCCTACCTTTTGTGTTTCGGTCCTTTAATGATCTGCTGAAATTTTCCTCTGCTGCTTTTCTGTAAAAACAAACGATACAGTTTGTAAGGAACACATTTCCACTTGTGCAAACTGTACGTTGTTTCCGTCTTTTGTAACAAAAAGACGGAGATAGCACTACAGTTGACGGAAACAACCGACAATCTGTCTTTTGAATTTTCTTGACAGGAAACCGGAATCTGCCAGGTTAATAGAATGAATAATTGCATACACGAGCGAGTATCATCATTTGGTCGGCTTCATAAATTATCCTCGTGTGAATTCTTTAATCCTAGATGCAGCACTGTACACTACAATCAGCGTAGGTGGACCTCATCAGCAGTGAGCCTACGCCTACCTTTTGTGTTTCGGTCCTTTAATGATCTGCTGAAATTTTCCTCTGCTGCTTTTCTGTAAAAACAAACGATACAGTTTGTAAGGAACACATTTCCACTTGTGCAAACTGTACGTTGTTTCCGTCTTTTGTAACAAAAAGAAAGAGATAGCACTACAGTTGACGGAAAAAACCGAAAATCTGTCTTTTGAATTTTCTTGACAGAAAACCGGAATCTGCCAGGTTAATAGAATGAATAATTGCATACACGAGCGAGTATCATCATTTGGTCGGCTTCATAAATTATCCTCGTGTGAATTCTTTAATCCTAGATGCAGCACTGTACACTACAATCAGCGTAGGTGGACCTCATCAGCAGTAAGCCTACGCCTACCTTTTGTGTTTCGGTCCTTTAATGATCTGCTGAAATTTTCCTCTGCTGCTTTTCTGTAAAAACAAACGATACAGTTTGTAAGGAACACATTTCCACTTGTGCAAACTGTACGTTTGTTTCCGTCTTTTGTAACAAAAAGACGGAGATAGCACTACAGTTGACGGAAACAACCGACAATCTGTCTTTTGAATTTTCTTGACAGGAAACCGGAATCTGCCAGGTTAATAGAATGAATAATTGCATACACGAGCGAGTATCATCATTTGGTCGGCTTCATAAATTATCCTCGTGTGAATTCTTTAATCCTAGATGCAGCACTGTACACTACAATCAGCGTAGGTGGACCTCATCAGCAGTGAGCCTACGCCTACCTTTTGTGTTTCGGTCCTTTAATGATCTGCTGAAATTTTCCTCTGCTGCTTTTCTGTAAAAACAAACGATACAGTTTGTAAGGAACACATTTCCACTTGTGCAAACTGTACGTTGTTTCCGTCTTTTGTAACAAAAAGACGGAGATAGCACTACAGTTGACGGAAACAACCGACAATCTGTCTTTTGAATTTTCTTGACAGGAAACCGGAATCTGCCAGGTTAATAGAATGAATAATTGCATACACGAGCGAGTATCATCATTTGGTCGGCTTCATAAATTATCCTCGTGTGAATTCTTTAATCTTAGATGCAGCACTGTACACTACAATCAGCGTAGGTTGACCTCATCAGCAGTGAGCCTACGCCTACCTTTTGTGTTTCGGTCCTTTAATGATCTGCTGAAATTTTCCTCTGCTGCTTTTCTGTAAAAACAAACGATACAGTTTGTAAGGAACACATTTCCAATTGTGCAAACTGTACGTTGTTTTCGTCTTTTGTAACAAAAAGACGGAGATAGCACTACAGTTGACGGAAACAACCGACAATCTGTCTTTTGAATTTTCTTGACAGGAAACCGGAATCTGCCAGGTTAATAGAATGAATAATTGCATACACGAGCGAGTATTATCATTTGGTCGGCTTCATAAATTATCTTCGTAGAATTCTTTAATCCTAGATGCAGCACTGTACACTACAATCAGCGTAGGTGGACCTCATCAGCAGTGAGCCTACGCCTACCTTTTGTGTTTCGGTCCTTTAATGATCTGCTGAAATTTTCCTCTGCTGCTTTTCTGTAAAAACAAACGATACAGTTTGTTAGGAACACATTTCCACTTGTGCAAACTGTACGTTGTTTCCGTCTTTTGTAACAAAAAGACGGAGATAGCACTACAGTTGACGGAAACAACCGACAATCTGTCTTTTGAATTTTCTTGACAGGAAACCGGAATCTGCCAGGTTAATAGAATGAATAATTGCATACACGAGCGAGTATCATCATTTGGTCGGCTTCATAAATTATCCTCGTGTGAATTCTTTAATCCTAGATGCAGCACTGTACACAACAATCAGCGTAGGGTGACCTCATCAGCAGTGAGCCTACGCCTATCTTTTGTGTTTCGGTCCTTTAATGATCTGCTGAAATTTTCCTCTGCTGCTTTTTTGTAAAAACAAACGATACAGTTTGTAAGGAACACATTTCCACTTGTGCAAACTGTACGTTGTTTCCGTCTTTTGTAACAAAAAGACGGAGATAGCACTACAGTTGACGGAAACAACCGACAATCTGTCTTTTGAATTTTCTTGACAGGAAACCGGAATCTGCCAGGTTAATAGAATGAATAATTGCATACACGAGCGAGTATCATCATTTGGTCGGCTTCATAAATTATCCTCGTGTGAATTCTTTAATCCTAGATGCAGCACTGTACACTACAATCAGCGTAGGTGGACCTCATCAGCAGTGAGCCTACGCCTACCTTTTGTGTTTCGGTCCTTTAATGATCTGCTGAAATTTTCCTCTGCTGCTTTTCTGTAAAAACAAACGATACAGTTTGTAAGGAACACATTTCCACTTGTGCAAACTGTACGTTGTTTCCGTCTTTTGTAACAAAAAGACGGAGATAGCACTACAGTTGACGGAAACAACCGACAATCTGTCTTTTGAATTTTCTTGACAGGAAACCGGAATCTGCCAGGTTAATAGAATGAATAATTGCATACACGAGCGAGTATCATCATTTGGTCGGCTTCATAAATTATCCTCGTGTGAATTCTTTAATCCTAGATGCAGCACTGTACACTACAATCAGCGTAGGTGGACCTCATCAGCAGTGAGCCTACGCCTATCTTTTGTGTTTCGGTCCTTTAATGATCTGCTGAAATTTTCCTCTGCTGCCTTTCTGTAAAAACAAACGATACAGTTTGTAAGGAAAACATTTCCACTTGTGCAAACTGTACGTTGTTTCCGTCTTTTGTAACAAAAAGACGGAGATAGCACTACAGTTGCCGGAAACAACCGACAATCTGTCTTTTGAATCTTCTTGACAGGAAACCGGAATCTGCCAGGTTAATAGAATGAATAATTGCATACACGAGCGAGTATCATCATTTGGTCGGCTTCATAAATTATCCTCGTGTGAATTCTTTAATCCTAGATGCAGCACTGTACACTACAATCAGCGTAGGTGGACCTCATCAGCAGTGAGCCTACGCCTACCTTTTGTGTTTCGGTCCTTTAATGATCTGCTGAAATTTTCCTCTGCTGCTTTTCTGTAAAAACAAACGATACAGTTTGTAAGGAACACATTTCCACTTGTGCAAACTGTACGTTTGTTTCCGTCTTTTGTAACAAAAAGACGGAGATAGCACTACAGTTGACCGGAAACAACCGACAATCTGTCTTTTGAATCTTTCTTGACAGGAAACCGGAATCTGCCAGGTTAATAGAATGAATAATTGCATACACGAGCGAGTATCATCATTTGGTCGGCTTCATAAATTATCCTCGTGTGAATTCTTTAATCCTAGATGCAGCACTGTACACTACAATCAGCGTAGGTGGACCTCATCAGCAGTGAGCCTACGCCTACCTTTTGTGTTTCGGTCCTTTAATGATCTGCTGAAATTTTCCTCTGCTGCTTTTCTGTAAAAACAAACGATACAGTTTGTAAGGAACACATTTCCACTTGTGCAAACTGTACGTTGTTTCCGTCTTTTGTAACAAAAAGACGGAGATAGCACTACAGTTGACGGAAACAACCGACAATCTGTCTTTTGAATTTTCTTGACAGGAAACCGGAATCTGCCAGGTTAATAGAATGAATAATTGCATACACGAGCGAGTATTATCATTTGGTCGGCTTCATAAATTATCCTCGTGTGAATTCTTTAATCCTAGATGCAGCACTGTACACTACAATCAGCGTAGGTGGACCTCATCAGCAGTGAGCCTACGCCTACCTTTTGTGTTTCGGTCCTTTAATGATCTGCTGAAATTTTCCTCTGCTGCTTTTCTGTAAAAACAAACGATACAGTTTGTTAGGAACACATTTCCACTTGTGCAAACTGTACGTTGTTTCCGTCTTTTGTAACAAAAAGACGGAGATAGCACTACAGTTGACGGAAACAACCGACAATCTGTCTTTTGAATTTTCTTGACAGGAAACCGGAATCTGCCAGGTTAATAGAATGAATAATTGCATACACGAGCGAGTATCATCATTTGGTCGGCTTCATAAATTATCCTCGTGTGAATTCTTTAATCCTAGATGCAGCACTGTACACTACAATCAGCGTAGGTGGACCTCATCAGCAGTGAGCCTACGCCTACCTTTTGTGTTTCGGTCCTTTAATGATCTGCTGAAATTTTCCTCTGCTGCTTTTCTGTAAAAACAAACGATACAGTTTGTAAGGAACACATTTCCACTTGTGCAAACTGTACGTTGTTTCCGTCTTTTGTAACAAAAAGACGGAGATAGCACTACAGTTGACGGAAACAACCGACAATCTGTCTTTTGAATTTTCTTGACAGGAAACCGGAATCTGCCAGGTTAATAGAATGAATAATTGCATACACGAGCGAGTATCATCATTTGGTCGGCTTCATAAATTATCCTCGTGTGAATTCTTTAATCCTAGATGCAGCACTGTACACTACAATCAGCGTAAGTGGACCTCATCAGCAGTGAGCCTACGCCTACCTTT
>WNNJ02003507.1:0-75341 GCA_012934845.2 Pomphorhynchus laevis | reverse complement strand
AGACCGAGACCTTGTGTGGAGAGCCATCCAGTCATTTCAACCGTCAACTTCACCAGGTTGCCTAGGGTGGCGTCCTGAACATTTGCAGGACATGATTGCAGCGGATTGTGGGGGCAGCTTATTGGAGAGGCTTACACAGCTTGTCAACCACTTATTGGCGGGGCCTGCCCCAACTGAGCTTGCACTGTGGTTAGCTGGAACAGCATTGATAGGAGTGCCTAAAATAGATGGAGGGGTTCGGCCAATTGCTTCGGGTGAGACGCTGCGTCGACTTTGCGCCAAATGTATCTGTATGAAGCTGAGAGGTAGCTTTGCACGGATTCTCCGCCCGACACAACTTGGTGTCTCGACTCCTAACGCCATTGAAACAATAATACACAAAGTACGAAGATTCACACATCGTATAGAAACCGACTTGATTGGGTTTGGGCCAAGATGGACCTGTCCAATGCATTCAATTGTGTCAACCGATCATCAATGCTAGACGAGGTGTTTGATCTCACCCCAGAGATTTACCCATGGGTTAGCTGGTGTTACGACAAGCCATCAAATCTAAGGTTTGGAAACATGGAACCTCTAATATCAGAGCAGGGAGTTCAACAGGGCGATCCTTTGGGACCTTTTCTTTTCTCTCTAGCGATCCAGAAGATGATTACCCAGCCCAATGATAGTGAAGGAATCGAAGTTAACTGCTGGTACCTCGATGACGGCATCGTTGGAGGCAACCCTGAGGCTGTGGCTAATACCCTCAACAAACTAGAGAAGGCGTTCCACGTTTTGAACCTGAACTTAAATTGGGCAAAGACTGAAGTTACCGGTGATCCGGTAGCTGTTCGGAAATGCATTTCGCTGTGCACAGAACGTCCATCTGCAAATATGACATGTAATTTTCATGTGCTTGGAACACCCATTGGTGACGATATTTTCGTAAACTCACACCTGCACGAGCAAGCTTTCCCCAAGCTAAAACAAGCAATCGACGCTGTTTCTTCGCTTCCAGATCCGCAGATTGCATATTTGCTGTTGCGTCATTGTGTCGCCGGCCCAAAGATCAATCATTTCAACCGTACAATTCCACCCCTAGTAATGGAAAGTTTTTTACACAGGTTTGACCAGGAAGTCATGCAAGCCTTTGAGCAAATAACAGCGACTCAATTAAATGAGGCCACTCGACAACAAGTTGCGCTCCCTCTAAACCTTGGAGGACTCGGTCTGCGAAGTGGAGAGAAGCACTCATTTTGCGCGTATATCTCTAGCATATTGTCGGTTGCACGGAATGGATCGCGCGACCCCAGAGAGTACGTAGGTTATGATCACACTTTGAGTCGGATGGTCAGTATGTTACAAAATGAGTTTGAACCTCTTGCCAACACAAAACAATCACGAATGTCATTTATGGTCGATAAGAAGTCACATGAATGCTTGCTCGGTCAAGCGAACCAATTTGATAGAGCGCGACTACTCGCAATAGCAAGACAGCATGCAAGTGCCTGGCTGCAAGTAACCCCCTGTCAAATCCAACGAGTAGATCTAACGCCGCCACAATTTTGTATCCTCGTGCGTCTATGGTTGGGACTAGCCATTTTCCCAAAGAAACAATGGTGCGACCGTTGCCTTCGTTCATCGGATATTTATGGTCTGCACGCGCTCACATGTCAATACGGGAGACATCGAGGCCTTCGTCATGATGGCATTCGAGATGTTTTATTCCATGCGGCGCAGAATGCTCGAATGCACGTCTCGCTAGAACCACAGAGATTATTGCCTGATCTTCGTGAAAGACCAGCCGATATTTTGATACATGGAGACCCCCCAGAAGCGGTGGATTTTGCAGTTACGCACCCACAACAGAGTGGTTTCCTGTCAGAAGCTGGTATTTCAGAAGGCTACGCAGCAGCGACATATGCTGATAATATTAAGGATCGAAAATACCGAGCGCGTATGGAGGCCCATGGTTTTGTGTTCACACCCGCTGTTGTTGAGGTGTTTGGAGGTTGGAATGTCAAGGGCGAACAATTAATTAGACGTATCGCTGGTAATGTTAGTAAATTTCGGGGTATTCCCTATAGCGTAGCGGTTACCAAGTTGTTCCAACGTACCTCAGTGGCCCTTATGCGTGGTAACGCCCGCGCGCTATTGGCCTCACTTGGAATATCCTACTCGTCTAGTTCATGGGGACGCCCTCCGGTAACCCATAAACCGCTCTAACGATTTTTCGAAGAAAGCCAAGATGAGATGCAAAAGTCACAAAAATAAGGTAGCATCGAAGATATGGTTGACAAGGAACTGAGCACGTTTAAAGAAAAACTTACTGACAGGGAAGATAGTGAGATGATCCATCTGACCACTGACGTATTCCTGACAGCAGAAGAACTCGAAAACGTTAATGAATCTTCCATTCCAAAAGACCTTTCCATTCCATCCAAAAAACAACAGCAGGAAGGTCTCAATCAGGGTTACAGCGAAGGTTCGCCTCTTAATATGGCGAAATGTGTCGATGACCTGGCAATCTCTCATCCGTCTCCAAACCACTTAGTCTTAACGGAGGAATTTTATTCACGAAATAATGGCCATTACAGCGACGCAGAAAGCCAACACGCGCCATCCAAACGAATTGTATCGCAAAGTCATTCACGTCCTATCGGTTTCCCCAATATAGGCAACAGTTGTTTTTTGAACGCTATCATGATGTCCCTCTTTTGCCTCGATATGTTCATGATCCATGTTCGCACACAACACGCTTTCAGCGAGATTCTTAATTGCATTAGGAAAAAACGGGAATCAATTGACAATCAACCATTTGACGTAACACGATTCACAGTCAAAGCAATCAGAAAACGAAATCGGCAATATCGTACGGTTACGCACCCGCCTACTGACATTGAAAACCGCGTCGTTACATTTTTGGGACATATGAATTGCCTCGCCGACGTATTAGAACATGCAAATAGTAAACAGGGCACAGTCAAGAGAGCCCTACGGGGTATACTGGACCTGACCCCACTCGAGAAACTTAGACAACATGACGCACACGAGATGTTGCTCTCTATTTTTGACCTACTACCCGGTTGCGATGACCTCTTCTCGTTTACGGTGTGTAATACCCTACGATGCACTCACTGTGACGCAGTGACTCGATGAGAAGACGTGAGTTTCGATCTCTGTCTTGGTACCAGATTGGGCGGGGCCATGAAAGTCAAAGACGCTAACTCAATCCCACAGCCACGGCCCGAATGGAAAACTGACTATCCAGATGAGTGCGATCTAAATGCCTGTGTGCAAAAGAGGTTTGGTGATGAGATGGTTGACGGTTTAATGTGCATCCATTGCGGGAAGTATGGTGTAAAGATCAGCCGAAAAATTAACTTACTTCCGTCAATGTTGATAATCTCCTTGCTTCGCTTCGGAATAGAGCCATGTCCTTACTCGGATGTGTTTGACGCAAGTACTCGGGACTGCAGCCGTGACATTGTTACTTCAAAGCTCGTGACAAAGGTAGCTATTCCAGAACATCTAAATATGTATGATTATTGCGTACAACCCTCGTTACCCACTGAATATATACTCCACGCGATAGTCAGCCACGAGGGGTTCTGTCCGAAGTTTGATCACTATATCTGTGATGCCAGGCTGCAAGTGCCCTGTGCACAGATACCACACGGATCTAAGAACAACGACCCCGTCTTTCTTTGGTTTACTTTTAACGATGACGTTGTGGACCGGTACAAGGACTTTAGCAAGTTACTGCAGGATCGGCAAAGGTCCGCATACATCTTGTTTTATCAAAGAAGTGATAAAGCCGCAAACAAAAATATGTGCAATGTAGAGATGCACTTGACGAATAAATACAGGGATCTTTGTAAGAGTTAAGTTTACTCAGAACAAACGAGCGGCGTGATGTTTTGCCCCCAGGCCGAAAAGAACAAAAACAGGAAGGGGTCAGGCGAGAAGCAGAGCGAAGCCCCCGACGAAAAGACGATGATGACGGGGACTGAAGAAAGAAGTGACGTCCGCTCGGCGGCGACTGGCAGCAGTAAAGCGCGAAAAGGATCCAAGCGGAAATCTAAGAGCAGTATTACTAATCTAAAATATAACGTACGCAACACATACAACTGCAAGTCTAAGAATATCATTAATCTAAAGTCGTGCAATACACGTGGTTTGCAATACATTGGACAGACGAGTACCCAATACAACATACGGGAGAACCACCGCCGTAAATATATCAAAAAAATGATTGAAGCATACGGAACAGTTCTGCATATTGTAGAATTTTCAAATCATAAGAATGTTACGACTATTATCGACGGTCCAATTAAAGACAACAAAAAAGAAAAAGGAGGCATATTGGATAGGACAAACAATGTGTGATAAGATGCTAAACACGAAAGATCATCCATTTCAGCTGCTTTAAGTAAAGCAATTTGCTCCTTTTTCAAATGTAAAGTGATGTCAAAATGCTCAACAGGTTGAGTGACATCATTATATTGATGAAAGTCTTCTATGTCATTTTCTCTTTAGATGTTGGCAACATAATTTTTGAGGACATTCTGTAAGATAATTTCAATTGATAAAGAAGCGTGTGCTTCGAAACATTGTGAAAAATTGAAAAAATAAAATTACTGCTTTCAAATCCAGTTCGAATATAAACTTTTAAATTATATAAATAAATAATTTGTGAATGATTTTAGGGCCAAACCTGTCCAAAAAACGTTAAAAACGTTTAAGATTTTATTATCAATATTTCTTCCTACAATTGTGGACATCGTCAGGATAAATCTGAAAAGAAAGAACAGTTGCGCAAAAAAAAACCGAAATACGAGTCAAAATGTGTGCAAATTAAATTCGTTTTGTCCATTAGGTTAGGCTCAAGTAGTTTAATTGCAACCGCTCTGCCAGTTTGGCTAATATAAAAAGATGGACATTCTCTACAAGTGATGTTATAAATGCCGCCAATACGCTGATCTTTGTTACACTGTGACGGTTTAATTATTGATTGTATTGTGTTACAAGAGCGAGATGAAACCACAATTTTTATTGGTAACTTAGACCACGCAATCAAATTCTTAAGCTTGCTCTGCGGACAAACACTTAAGTTTCCGAGGTGTGGAATAGTAAAGAAATGTTTTATCGGAGACAAAATTGACAAAATTTCTGGTTAGTGGAGTGAGCTCAGACTCTAGATACTCATGCGAGCTACTAACCCTGTATGTCCTGAAACAAAAACCACGAAAAATGCATAACTTAGTCGCTGAGCTGTGGTTACTATCCCATCGAATATATGTGTCAGTTTTGGTGACTTTTCTGTATACTCTAGTAATGTGTATTATTTTTGCATTGACTTCACAATCTAGAAATGGCAAAAAGTCATTTTCCGGCCAAGATATACTTAGCCCGATGCGTGTATGAATGCCATTTAAGAAATCGACAAAGTTTAAAGCAACATTTTTAGCACCAAGCCATACCACGAAAATGTCATCAATATACCTATACCAAACCAACGGTTTTAAATGCTACTGAGAAATAGCTGACTCTTCAAATTTCTACATAAACAGGTCAGCTAACGCTGGGCCTAACGGGGACCTTATTGCTACACCAAAACACTGATTGTAGATTATGTCATTAAAAGTGAAGTTAGTGCATGTAGCTATTTCGAAAAATAATCTTAGATTTTGTAGTTTTCTTTGTTCTGACCAAGGAGGCGGAATCAATCCCAACGTCTATTGCTTCATTGGTCGGTACATTAGTGAAAAGGGACTGCACGTCTAGTGTGAAAATACAAAACTCTTGATCACCCACTTCTAATGTTCGGATACGATTTTCAAAGTCTACGCTGTTTAGAACCTTAGAGGTAATAGCCAAGACATGTGAGCGTAGAATATTAGCGAAAAATTTACCAGCCTCGTAATTAAATAAGTCCAACATTGATACAATGGGGCTAAGTGGAACGCCTGGTATATATTGTTGATTGTTATTGATAAAATGATTTTATTTTATATAAACAATTAATTAATATAAAAATGCTGTCATCAAATCCGCTTCCTGGTTATTTGAAATACACTTGCATATATGTTGTGTGTTTTAATTAACTTCAACAAACTGGGAATCAACTTCCCGTTTTGAAGTGGATTAAATTATACAATATATAGCTTGTATTTGACTTTCATTTGAAATATAATTCGCGTTTAGTTTTTATAATATTAAAATTTCTTAATGTATTTGCAATTAGACAGTTTTCATAACTCGAAATTATGCAATTTTACGTATAATTATTTTAATTCAACATGTTTAAGTCTTTTTGATTGAATATATCAGAAATCTATATCATAGCAATCAAATTGCTATGAAAAGCAATTTGATTGCAATGATCAAAACTGATGGTAAACATACTATAGAAGAAAGAGATTACATATGCTTGTTACCTAACACATTTGTACCAGATCATTAACATTAACATTTAAATAATGTGTCGTAATTACGAGGTGTCGTATTGTTGCACCGCAACAATACGAGACATAGTAGTACCAACGAGGAAAATGCCTAGCGTGAGTGGCAGTATTCGTCAAGCTTGCAGAAGACCAAGATGCAAATGCTGCGAACAAATACACGACACCTCGTTATTCAAAAGCTCACTGACCGGATCAACATATAAATTAAGGGAAACCTAACCTGTTCGACCAAAGGATATGTCTACTTGTATGAATGCTTAGACTGTCCGGTTCAATACGTCGGTCAAACAGGGTCGTTTTTTAATATCCGTGCGAATAAAAGGAGGACAGATTTAGCAACTGGACGGCTAAACAAAGATGGTGCGGTCAAACATATGCTGGGCTATCCCAATCATCGCATGACAACGACACTGCTAACCACAAGTTCCAACGAAATAGAACGAAAACGAAAAAAAAACGATACTGGATTGGCCAACTAATGAGAGATCTTTGCTTAAATACAGAGCACTGTTACCGGCTCTAACAATCCAGTTAAATCGAATAATCTGATAATCGTTTGTGAGAAAGTTTTCTATCTATTTGACGAATCGGGGAATTCTTCCAGATCTGTTATGCATACGTTTATCGTTTGGACTATAGTTTATGCTTATTTTGTTAAGTTCCTCCAGATCAAGTTTCATTATAAATGTTGCAATTTTGACCAAACTTGGTAGAGAAAGATTGCTGCAATTTGTACCGAAGAAGCCGAATGCCGAAAGCTCTATACAATAAAATTAAATTTGTCGACTGCTTGATTTGATTCCCGTGTGCTACATATTTGTTCTATTCGTCTTATTTCATTAAAAATTACTGCCCTCTTAATTGATTTTGGATGACAGCTATTATAACGCAAGTATCCCGCTTTTGACAATCTTTTCGTATACAGGGTAGATCTATGAGTTCTTCAGCTATCTTTGGGATGGTTGCGAATAGACCAGGCATTCTCTCTGAACATGAATCTAGATTGTGGCTTATTGGTGATAAACGATCTAAAACACCCTTAAGCTCAATCTGCAAATTCTTGAGAGATAACTGCTGATCTGAGATGATTTTCGATAATTCATTGTCAATAAATCCACACCAATATAAATTTAGGGATTTTTCACTCTTAATTGATTGTATAATTCCTAGTTTAAACTCATGACTTAGAGAATGAGAACATAAATCCAAAATTCTTATTATAGAACAATCAAACAAAACAGACGATTTAACTGAAGACTCGAGAAAAGTCTTCATTTTCCCCTCGTCATTGAACATCAGATTTTTAATAATCGAGAGACAACGACTGCTAGTTGGAATAATCTCATTAAGATTTGTGCTCGAATATGTCTTAATGGTCGTATTTATTTGATGATTTCTAGTGGGCATTACAGTTAATGAGGGTGCCTGTCCATACATTTTCTGATGGACTTCTTCCCTCCTTCGTCTATCATCTATACTTTCAATGACTTTTAGATTCTCATCGACTCCCGCATTTAATGCATCCGACTCGTATATCTCTTCTTTTGTTTCCATTAATGAATCAAAATCAAGATCCAAAATTTTCCTATTAACATATTGATTGTCACTCATTGTTAGTCTCTTAAGATTTTTTGTGTCGGTTAAGCAGAAAAATCTTAATAAATTGTATTAAGATTTTGAGAATGTCACCCATTGAGAATGTAGTCTGTCACGTGTGTATATGTAGTTAGTGTTGTCAATGAATAATAAATGGTGTGTTAAAAAAGTAAGTAAGGGTAAGATAATAATTGCAAATATTTTAGAAGCTATTTTGCTAAGAGTAAATTAGTTACTGATATTCACTTTAATAAGAGAAATAGAAGATAGATGTAATAGTTAGTAGTTAAAATCTTTTTTTCACACATTTTATACTTTAATCAATTAGCAATTTTATATACAAATTATTAGGGTTTTATTAATGAACTGGATAAGTTGCATTAAGTATTGATTTTTTAATTATCTTTATGGTTGATTTTAATATTGATTGCCATAAGTTTGTTTTTTAATAATGTACTTAACTAACTAACAATAATAAATAATAATAAAAACACATATTTTATCAGAACTAAATATTAAACTTATGAGTTAAGACGATCGAAAGATAAATTATCGAATTCATCATTTAAGTTCTCTGTATTTGGGTCCTTATAATGTTGACTCAATTTTGTATCACTTTTAAATATTGATGAACCTATTTTGGATTCTCTTCTGAGATTAGGTAATTTTGTACTTTGAACGATATCTTTCTTGATAGGTTCATCTTCGATTTCACCATCATCATTGATGAAGACTCGTCTACTTCTGATAAAGTTTTGAGTCTCATCAATCTCATTAAATACAGCTCTACACAATAAGCGCATATCAATGAATATTCGTTCTTTCAACTCTTTCGGCAACAGAGGAGAGTTGAAAACAGCCATCTTAGTCTGTCCATCATTAATGCTCTTAGAATTTAGTGATGCCAGCATATAGCCAAAGTATAGATTATTCTTTATGGACAAATCTGCATAATAAGACTGATCAAGTAATTTTGCCCATTTAAATGTAGACTTAATGGATCTCTTGTTTGCAATTTCAATCTCACTTAGCCCATCGTAACCGGTGAAATACATTTCCAAGTATGCTATAACTCGATCTATCGATCGCATTGATTCTCGACAGCCTAACTTCAAAGTATCTGCAGCTAATAATAACATTGATATTAGCTGCAGCCCCGCCATACTGGTATGTGTAAGCAATCCATATCGTAATATACCTATTGTTGATGTTGAACAATTCTTTGATAGTGTGTGGGTCAGACAATATCCAACTGTTGATTTTGTTCCAGTGGAACCTTCCTGCATTGATAATTTGTAAGAATTAAGACTCTTCAGAAGGGAGTGTTATTGTCATGTCTACCTCTCTAAATTCATCAAGATAAAGTAAGCGTATTTTTTCATCAAATGTTCTGCTAAGAGACTTCAATACAACTGCTGGGCTCTTTAATACACATCTAAAGGAACATAACGCAAGCATACCAAGATATGCAACATATTCAGGTTGCAATATTTTGTCATTGATATCAATATCATATTCATCTTCAAGTTGTTTGTCATCTTCATATCTCATTAATTTTGATATCATCGACTTCGGTTTTTCTATAGTTGTCTGATCAATTGTTCTTTTTTTGAGTGTTATGAATTTTGTAATATACTCAAACATAGAATTTGGAACTTCAAATCTAAAATCTGAACTCAGTAAAAAAGTGATTAATTTTTTATTTAAAGATGCAGATTCTTTAAATAAGACACTATTAAGTGTGTCTTGTAAGGAAGAACCAGCTGCAGATTGGTCAGATACTGCATCTCTAAATATTAGAGTATCTTTTCTTGGTTCTCTCAATTGACAGATCATCAAATTCAATAATTCCAATGGGGCATTAAACTGATCATAAATGAAACTAACCGCTGTCCATACCATTATTAATTTTAATTGTTCTGAATGACATTGATGAAACTTCAAAAAATAAAGCGAACGAAGTGATTCTAAACTCCAGATTTTTGATTCTACAAGGCTATCTATAGTTATACCTTGTCTCGTTAATGCATCCAACTTGTTTCTAACTCTTTGCATAGCCATTATAACTTTGATAAGTTATTGAATGGTTGTTTCAATATATTGAAAATTTATTTATCTAGTTTTTTTTTCAAAAAGGTTGAAGTTTTTAGATTCTTAAAATGTTGGAGAGTGATTATACAGGATATTTGAGCAGTTAATCTTTTAATAAATTAAGTTTAGAATTGCGGTCAGTTATTCAGACGGTATTATAATTTTTAGTTTTTTTCTCAGGTATTTTCCCTTATTGAAGAAGTGTTTAAAGTTTTATCATCCTATGAACAAATTCTCAAAAATCACGAGGCTAGCATGGATATGAAAACAAATTTAGCGCTATACAGTCACTCATAATATTTCAAAGCTATCATAGCTTATTCAAATTAGATTAGTTAAAATGTTAGTTTTAATTGTCTTGCTTGATGTTCGTGGTTTTTGTTTTCGCGTTTTATTGTAATTTTAAGTATTTGATTGTCTCCTTGACTCATGATCTTGATAGGAATCTTCACTTCAGAACTGACTAATCTTATAGCTGAAACGGTAACTATAGTCCAACCCTTTTGCCGAAGTCCTTCGAATCCACCCAAATGGCCCAACCAAGTATAGTCATTCAATCGCGGTATAGTACTATCTGCTTGCCAAATTGGTAAATAGTCCTTATCAGATGTATAAATAAGCGACTTTGAAAATATTTCATGTGTTCTGCTGATAAGATTATTAAAACCAAAAAGATTGTCAATAAACTTAAAGGGTTCGTAAACAACATCATTTCTCATGTTTGTGCTCCATTTTTCGAAATCGATACTCATAAAGAAATTCTTGAATCTATTTGGTGGATTCTTCATACCAATTTTTGAATCATTTGAAGTATATTTTATCATTTTTTCAGCTAGCTCTCTAAAATTATCTTTCATTGTAATTTCAGGTATTAATAGTAATAGATTTCTCGCAATCATATCCTCTGTTATGACAACATATGACCTGATTTTCATCGATGTCACTGCAAACATTCTTGCGACAGGCTTGATATCTTTCTCCTTTGGGCTTAGTCCTATAATTAATTCGTTTTCAGATATACCATCTTTATCTATCATATTTAGAAATTCTTCAATACTTGGAAAGTTCTCTTTAAGCCAAGTTATAACGACCCGCTTGTCTTCATTCTTTCCTTTGCTTTTTGTACTGAAGAAATTTTCTCTTAGGATAGATCTATTAGGTGATAATAATTTGTCAGATTATTTATAAATTTGTAACTGTTCGTAGAAGAAATGTTTGTAGAAGAAAATTTATAACTGTTCTAGCAAATTACAAATAATGACTTGTAATAATGACCTTAAAAAAGTTTGAGATCTAAAGTAAATACAATCGTTTGACGTAAAGCATTTCCTGCCAACCTTGCAATTAGAAATCCAAGGTCTATTCGAATATCTGAGATGCAATTACGTCGAAGGACAACCTTCGACGACAACTAACGACAACCATCGACAACCATCTGCTTGACAATTATCGACAACCATCGACAACCATCGACGACATCCGCTCGCTACTTACAACTAACGACTACATACAACTAACGCGAAATATGTACAACTAGCGCGAACTACAAAATATTTTGGTTTCTAATAAACATACAGAATCAATAACCCAAAAACTGAAGACCTTAAAAAAATTTTGGTTTCTAATAAACATACAGAATCAATAACCCAAAAACTGAAGAAAATCGTATTAAATTTGGTGTTGAATTAGCTATCCATTCAAGTTATATTCAAATTACAATAAATAACATACAATTAATATACGCAATCAAGAACAGATCAAGAACATAGTTAAAGATCAAGAAAAGATCAAGAACAGAACAAGAAAGTGCATCCTGCAAAAACCCATCAGACCCATCAGATCGACAATGGACAGAACGGGTAATAATTTGATTCCATCATCAATTACGTCAGCTCACTCCGCCTCACACCCTACAAGTTCTAATGGCGAGTTCATTTCTCAAGTTAATTTTAATATGTGCCATATTTGTAGAGAGGTTCGCAACCGGAAGCGTATAACGCAATGTCACGCTTGCGGGAATTATTTTCACCTTTCCTGTGTTGGCCTTACAAAGAAGCAGTCCAAGACGATTCCCAAGTGGGTCTGTACGAGTTGCGTGTTTAATCTGACTTGACAAATTGCAACGTATTGCTCAGATACGTCGAAGTCCCTCGTTGGAGTGACTGCAGACCAGAGTGAACAAGACTCTCATAATGATGATATCTCGGCATTGGCAAAAGTTTGGTCTGCTTCGGTTCAAACGGTTGTTCGACTACAGTCAAAGCAATCAGAAAACGAAATCGGCAATATCGTACGGTTACGCACCCGCCTACTGACATTGAAAACCGCGTCGTTACATTTTTGGGACATATGAATTGCCTCGCCGACGTATTAGAACATGCAAATAGTAAACAGGGCACAGTCAAGAGAGCCCTACGGGGTATACTGGACCTGACCCCACTCGAGAAACTTAGACAACATGACGCACACGAGATGTTGCTCTCTATTTTTGACCTACTACCCGGTTGCGATGACCTCTTCTCGTTTACGGTGTGTAATACCCTACGATGCACTCACTGTGACGCAGTGACTCGATGAGAAGACGTGAGTTTCGATCTCTGTCTTGGTACCAGATTGGGCGGGGCCATGAAAGTCAAAGACGCTAACTCAATCCCACAGCCACGGCCCGAATGGAAAACTGACTATCCAGATGAGTGCGATCTAAATGCCTGTGTGCAAAAGAGGTTTGGTGATGAGATGGTTGACGGTTTAATGTGCATCCATTGCGGGAAGTATGGTGTAAAGATCAGCCGAAAAATTAACTTACTTCCGTCAATGTTGATAATCTCCTTGCTTCGCTTCGGAATAGAGCCATGTCCTTACTCGGATGTGTTTGACGCAAGTACTCGGGACTGCAGCCGTGACATTGTTACTTCAAAGCTCGTGACAAAGGTAGCTATTCCAGAACATCTAAATATGTATGATTATTGCGTACAACCCTCGTTACCCACTGAATATATACTCCACGCGATAGTCAGCCACGAGGGGTTCTGTCCGAAGTTTGATCACTATATCTGTGATGCCAGGCTGCAAGTGCCCTGTGCACAGATACCACACGGATCTAAGAACAACGACCCCGTCTTTCTTTGGTTTACTTTTAACGATGACGTTGTGGACCGGTACAAGGACTTTAGCAAGTTACTGCAGGATCGGCAAAGGTCCGCATACATCTTGTTTTATCAAAGAAGTGATAAAGCTGCAAACAAAAATATGTGCAATGTAGAGATGCACTTGACGAATAAATACAGGGATCTTTGTAAGAGTCAAGTTTACTCAGAACAAACGAGCGGCGTGATGTTTTGCCCCCAGGCCGAAAAGAACAAAAACAGGAAGGGGTCAGGCGAGAAGCAGAGCGAAGCCCCCGACGAAAAGACGATGATGACGGGGACTGAAGAAAGAAGTGACGTCCGCTCGGCGGCGACTGGCAGCAGTAAAGCGCGAAAAGGATCCAAGCGGAAATCCAAATCAGACAGAAAGCGATCAAAGGAAGTGGGGAGGAAAGAGAATATGAACGGAAAATCGGCGTCGAGTGAAAAGAACGACATAGAACTTAAGAAGAAGATAATCGAATCGGAACAATCGAAAAAGGATGCGAAAGTCGACACAGTGAATGGTAAGAAAAGCAGTTTCGGTAATCCCATCGAAAAGTCAAAAAAGAAGGAGGAAGTCACGAAACCGCTCACAATAGCGGACAATGAAGAGACTTAAACAATAGTGGGCGCAAAACATCAACAGTTGTAACACTTTTATGCTTTTTTGTTTTGAATCAAACTTGTAATAAGTGTGGAGTTGTGTTTATATCAATCATAGATATTTCTTAGATCACCAAGAAATTTTTCTATCTCTGTTTTTCCTTTATCCCATATTACAAATATGTTATCTATGTAACGGCACTATTTAGTTGGACAAATCTCTACTGTCAAAATAAGTTTTTCTTCAGGCCAATGCATGTATAAAATAGCAAAAATCGGTGCGACAGGTGTCCTAATCGCCGTACCATTTCTTTCTATATAGACACTTACATTGAATTCAAATATATTATGGTACAATATTAAATTCAAAGATTCACAGATAAAGTCCACTTCTTGTTTTTCAAATTGTTGTTCAGCCAATAAATATCTAATTGCTGTTATTCCTTCGTCAGTAGGAATGCTTGTGTAGAGCGATTCGACATCAATTGTTAGTAGTATTGTATTGACCGTTATATATTGTTTAGCGTCAATGAATTTATTAAGAAAATCAGAAGTATTCTTAATATGTGAAGAGACAATTGGAAGCAAACAACTCGGAAGTACTAGAACATTCTGTTAACAGGGATTCAAACCACAAATGAATTCCACGCCTTATTATCGTATAACCCGACATTTGACTATCTGCCGAAACTGTTCGACAAAGCTATCCAGCAACTTGATGCCGAGTTGAAAATAAAGATCAAGCGACAACGTGTCCGTTTCAAATATACGGACAAGCTGTTAAGCCTGATGAAGAAAACTTCCAGGATCAATAACTACACAGAACGTGGAAGTAAGCCTTGTGGATACAGACCATGTGCAAACTGTTCGGATATGATCAACACGGCTGAATTTTTAAGAATGGCGATAGGTTTAACATATAAGATCCGCGGGCAGTATACATGTAAATCAGACTGCTTAATCTACGACCATTTTTGCCTAGACTGTTCAGCCCAGTATATTGGTCAAACTAGGACGAAATACAGCGTAAAGGCTAACAACCACCGTAAGGATATGCGCACCAAACGATTGGGAGCAGACTGCGCTGTGGCTCATTTGGTCGAGAATCCAGATCATCGAATGTCTACGATTATTATCGAAGGTCCTATAAAAGATAATTTCAAATGCAAGCGTCAGAAAAATACTGAATCTGTCAGTTGATGACAGATAAGTCATTAAATACCAATGGCAACCCTTTCAACGAACTATAAAAGCATGGTAATCGAATAAAAATCTAAATTCTTCCGGAGCCAGAAGTGTCACACGTCAGCTTTTTAAAATATATAGTTTCTGTAAATTGCGCTGTAGCACTGAATAAGGATCTATCGAAAGGTGCGAAACGTTTGCCAAAATAAAACTTTCTTGTAGTTCTGGTTCCAACAATTACTTGAAATATATATATAATTGTATATAATTATATATAATATATATTTAATTTCGACTATATATAATTACCGTAAGTAGATAAAAAACAGGAAATGAAGACCAAGAGCAATTTCTTGTAAAGCCTTTCGGGCTAACTGCTTTTCTATATATATTATATATATTATATAAATATATATTATATATATTATATAAATATATATAATATATATTCTATATATAGTATTGAAATGAGTAGAAAGACCCGACAAAAAGCAGTGCAAATATACTCAGACGTTTCGGGCTACTCGTCCTTCTTCAATCTAAAAATATACAACAAGCACATGTGTACATCATTGTTCATAGCAGACAACGTATAAAAATATAATTATAAAAGGACGATGGAGCGATCAAAAAGTTCATGTTACATCTTTCCATACGTCACTGCACCATCATTTTCGTGACTTAGAGCATGCGTCACTGCACCATCACTCGCAAAATAAGGTATAAACTCCTACCACCATTAGGACGAAAAATTTGTAATTATAATAAAGAATTAAAATCAATATGTAACGATAATATTAGAAACATAATGGAAACAGAATGCAATTGTAAAAGTCTTAGTTTTGATAAAATAAATGAACATATATGTACCCATAATCTAGAATTAATTGAAAATTGTGAATTAAGAAAGCTGCTATCAAAAGGGTAATAAATATAGATTAAATAACAACAACGACAAAAATAAAATTTACAGTTCGTTATATAATAACTTAAATGATTACTTTAGTAAGCTGATTAATAGTGAAAGCTCGAATATATCTGAGATAAAAATTTGGAAAGATTATATATTTGATAAAATTAAAAATAAAATGAAAATAACAAACAATTATAAAAGGAAAGATTATAAAAGATAATATAAGATAATTTATAAGATAATTATATATTATCTTATAAATTATCTTTCCTTTTATAAGATAATTATAAAAGGAAAGATAAAATTAATAAAGATATGTATAAAGAACTTACTAAATTAAAGGATAACTATATAATAACAACTATTGATAAAGCTAGTAATAACTTTATCTTCATATGCAAAAAAACTTTATTTTGATATACTAATGAAAGAGGTTAATTCTAATGATTTAAATGTAAATCCAACATATGAACGTAGTGAGTTGAGTTTAGAAACAATTATTACAAGTCACTGTTCTATAATGGATAAAAAGGGTATAAAGGTTGAATTAGATAATAAAACTATACCTATATTATATTGGAATCCAAAATTACAAAAATCCAATAAAACCTAGGTTCATACGTAGTGCGTTTAAATGTACATTAAAACCACTTTCTGTCTATATGAATAAAATACTTAAAGTAATTAAAGCACATTTTAAAAAATATTGCAAGGTAATCGAAATTAATACTGGTATAAAACACTATTTCAGTATTAATTCTACAAAAGAATTTTTAGAACAGACAAAAGGAATAAATTTTCAAAATATAAATACATACGATTTTAGTACGCTTTATACAAATCTAGATTTAGTAGATATTAAAGAAGCGTTAGTAAAATTAATTAACCTTATATTCGGAAAAAGATATACATATATATGTTATAATAATTATAACGCCTATCTAACAAAAATTAAACCATCAAATAAATATAAATATATGGATAAAATTGAATTAATAGAATCCTTAAATATTTTGATAAATCAAAATTATTTAAAAGTAGGGACATCTATATTTAGACAAGTAAAATGTGTTCCAATGGGTGGTAATAGTAGCCCAATTATAGCTGACTTGTTTTTAAGCTTTATAGAATATGAATTTGTTCATAACTGTGTAAAAACTAAATCTAAACAATATAAATATATGAAATATATGTTTCGATACATTGATGATATATGTGTATTTAATTCTAATAATTTTTATTCAATTAGTGAGCACATTTATCCAGAAAGCCTTATTCTTAACAAAACCAATATTAATGATAAAGAAGGTGTATATCTAGATATGAACATTAAATTAACATTAACTAAAACTACTATTAATTTATATCGTAAAGATGACATATTTAAATTTACAAGAAACATATTTTTGCATGAGCATTCATGCATACCATATAATATAAAATATAATACATTAAATAATGAAATTTTAAGAATTGCAACAATATGTAATGATATTGGCTTTCTTCAAAATCATTTAAATAATTTAATAGATACATATTTTAAACTAGGTTACTATAAAAATAACATTAAGCAGAAAATAGTAAAATATATAAATCAACACAATAATATAAAGAATAAATTTAAACTCTTAAGTGGCAAATTTTTATGGATGGATAATAAATAATATACTTTGCATTAGAATAAGATACTAGATAGTTATTTCAGAGGAAATACATCATTAGCATGTATTTGGCCCCGCTGCTATGTTGGGTAGAGGAGTTAGGGGCTGAAACCTGATAGCATAGCAGTTCCTCCTGATGACCTCTAATTCTTATTATGATACAACGTCTGTTATTTATTAGTCAATTCATAAAAATGACGTTTATTTAAAATTTTATTTTTTATTTTTTATTTTTATTTATTTATTTATTTTTTATTTTTATTTTTTTTAACTTGATTTAAATTATAGAAAATCTAAAAACAATTATTAATTTTATTATTTAATTATTAAATTTTGATTTAGCATTATTATGTTTTGTTTATTTTATAATTATATTAAATACGTAGACTCAGTTAGCTGATTTAATAATTCTCAATGTCTGAGTCGATTTTAGTCCACTAAACATAAAAACGAGACAGCGCCTTCATCGATACGATACCCGGATGACCAGCATGCAAAACCCTCAGCACGTCTTTCCGCAACGTTGATGGAACTACTACTCTTGCTCCGAGTAAAACAATGTTACCCTCGGTTGATAACTCTGACCGTCGACAACTGTAAGGCTGCATTAATTCATCAATTTTATAAGGCCAGTTCGTTTTTAAATATCCGCAAACTTTACTTAATATATGGTCTAGTCTAGTTGCATCTCTCAGCGCCAATTCAGTTAGCATAAATGCACCTTTAAACGAATGGTTATCCACTAATAAATTTATATGGGGGTGATGAAATTCTACTTGTTTCGACTTCAGTATTGGATGAAAATCGCGATAATACATCAATCGTTACATTTTCTTTTCAAGAAACAAATTCTAGTTCATAATCATACTCACCCAATAACAATGCCCATCTTACCAGACGTTGATCAGTGACTTTAGGTAAGTTACGATGATGACTAAAAATATACTTTAGTGGCTTGTGATCACCCAGTAAGACAAACGTTCGTCCGAGTAAATAATAACGAAATTTGGAAATACCAAATATCAAGGACAATGCTTCACGATCAATTTGTGAGTAATTTTTCTCTGCAACTTGAAACTTTCTGGATGCATATGCTATCGGCAAAAAGCGTTTATCATTTGTAGCCTGTAAGAGAACAACGCCCAGTCCATTCTCGCATGCATCACAGTACAATTTTAACTTACACTTGCCATCATACGGAACTAATACCTCCGGACGAAGCATACATTGCTTGACATTATCAAACTGCTTCTGATGTTCCGCTTTCCATTTCCACTTGATTCTACTTGAGGTCAATTCGTACAATCCAGAACAATGGCAACGTATGTTAGGAATAAAGCGCTGTAAAAATCCAACTGTACCATGAAAAACACGAAATTGTTTTTGACTATTCGGCGAGGGGATATCCTGAATTGCTTTAACCTTTTCATCGTTGGCTCGAATAGCGGGTCCATCTAATATATGACCCAAGAACTTAACAGTTTTTTTCATAAACATACATTTATCTTGCTTGACTTTCAAACCGACATCCAATAGTTTCTGCAGCTTATAATGTAACCGATTAAGATGTTCATTATCCGTCCCTGCTGATATTATAATGTCATCGACATAAACCGCTACACTGGGAATGCTACCTAGTAAATTGTGCATATACCTCTGAAATACAAGGGGTGCTACAGACAAGCCAAATGGAAGACTGCGATAACGGTAAAAGCTAAAGGGAGTTGATTTGTTAAGACATTTCCTGCAATCCTTGTCAACGTGCATTTGTGCGTATGCATCCTTCAAATCGAGTATTGTATAGGAAGTACCACCAGATTTTTTACTCAACAATTCCTCAAATGTCGGCAACTCATAAGTATCACATCTTAAGAATGGATTTACTGTCGCTTTAAAATCCGCATACATTCTCAATGAATTGTCTTCTTTTGGAACTAAAACCACAGGACTAGCCCATTCAATAAATTCACGTCCCAAATCTACAGGCTCAATTGCTTTATTATCGACTAATCTCAAAATCTCGTTCTTTAGCTTGTCTTTAAGAGGCAGTGGTACTCGACGAGCAGGTACACATTTTGGAATTGCATTCGGACTAAGTTTAAATTGTACTACATAACCCTTTACACTTCCAAGATCGTTACTAAATACCTCTTTCATCTGATTTAATATCTGACTTAATCTTTCAGACGATTCTAATTGATTTACAGAAATATTACGATTGATCTGCACTTGTGGTGGCCAAGGTATTTCGAACGCTTTAATCCAAGGCTGACCACATAAGTTTTTCTATGATCCGGAAATCACCTCTGCATGCAAACACTTTTCGACCCCATTTAAATTCGCCCTGAGCAGACATCGACCCGAGCTTTCTAATTTCGAACCGCCATAACTGCGAAGCCATCGGCCTTCACTTAATTGTGGCGCACCAATTGCCGACCAGAGTTCACTTGATATAGTCGTGACCATGGCACCAGTATCATACTCCATCACTGCTGGAATTTCATTTAAGGTCATTTTTATGACTGGTAGAAAATCACGACCATTCTGGCTAACATTGCAAATTTGTAAATTGGTTAATTCTTCTTCCTCAGAACGTTCGCTACTGTATAATACCACTTGGTTGACAGCACCTCTGCGATGTTTGTAGCATCGGCGAATATGCCCCATTTTCCCACAGTTGTAGCATTTGACGTTTGTTGCCCAGCATTGTTGTTCGTAGCTATGCTTGTAGCCATTACAACGAGGACACCGTGGCCTCATATTCTTATCCACATTCGATTGATACTGTGTATCTCTTTTACGAATAACCTTTACTTTGTTGACATTGCCAATTTCTTAGTCAGGCGTTTGATTTACATTTGTCGTTAACATGTTTTTGGTGCGTTGAACCATTTCCCAATTTGTCGCGATTCGAATTACTTCATCGAGTGAAGGATTTTCTAACCGAAGTGCAGGTGTTCTAATTTCTTAAACCGACGTGAATGCGACAATCAAATCTCGAAGTCTTTCGTCGATTGCTTGATAAGCGTTTACAATTGAGGCGTCGTAAAAAGCACACCGGATTGCCAAACCTCTCGCCTCTGCCATCCAATCTTTATAGGACTGGTTCGATTTGTGTCTGCATTGAGAAAATGTGAACCGAGCAGCAACAACATGACAAGGTTTTTGAAAATGTCCATCCAAACACTTCATGATAGCATCAAATGTAATTTCTTCTTGCTCGTTTGTTGGTAATAACTGACCAATTATGCGAAAAATACATCTACCGCAACATGACAGCAGAAATTGTTTCTGACGCTCGCTCGGTGTCACCCAAAAATCTTAAGATAATTCTGCAACTGTATTGAATAATCTTGCCACGGATCATTATTGGAATCAAATGGTTGAAACAACGGAATACTGCAGTGAACATCCTGGCTATTATTCGTTTGAAGATTAGCAACAACTTGACTTAGCATTCGCTGTTGTTCTAATACCAATTGCAGCATGTCATGAGGTAATAATATTTCTTGTTTCTCGATCATCTCACCCTCGTCATCATTTGTTGCATTCGCGTTCATCACAATGCAAATAAAGATTTAAAGTTTTTACTTGTTGTTCGCTACAAAAAAAACTGTCCACATGCAAACTGAGTGTAACATATATAGAAATAAATCAAAGCGTTACCGCGACATAGTGTTAGTGAACAATCAATGGAGTTTTACTAACAGTGTATAAATTAGATGCACTGTCACTACGTAACACTAAGCACTCCAACGTATGTTAAAGTTAATACGCTAGAATTCGATAGAACAGTAAAGTGGGTAAATGAACAGATTAGGGTAAATACCGACATCGAAGACCATTCTATTTGATAAATGTTTTACTTGTTCCTTTTAAATTTTACATGCTACCGAAGTTGCATAAAAACATTCAACCGGTTCCTGGTCGTCTAATTATAAATAATAGAACCACCGTGACAGAGAAGCTATCCAGATAGTTTCTCTGTTTACACAACAAACCTTCTATTCTAAGAGAAACTCTATCCTATCTAGGCAGTACGGACGATTTTCTGAGAATATTTCAAACTTCAAAGAATGATTTCAAAGATTACATAATAGCAACTCTAGGCATAAATTCATTGTACACATCGATCAACACATCATCCGGTATAAGAGCTATTGGAGAAATACTTAATGATAATGAATTTAAAACCGTTGAAATTGATAAAATTACCAATCTTCTGCGAACAGTTCTTAAAGCGAATGTGTTTGACTACAAGGCCAGCTATATAAACAAACAACAGGAACTGTGATGGGCACTCCAGTTGGACCCACATATGCTCGTCTATATGTTTCCAGTATAGAAAACAAAATTTTAAGATCATGTCAGTACAAACCTAAATTATGGCTACGCTACATCGATGATATAGTGATAGTTTGGCCATATGAAAAAGATCAGCTGATAGACATTGTCCACCGATTGAACAACTACTCTGAGGATAATTTTGAAATTAGCTTACTAGATGACCAGCGAATCCCGTTCCTAGACTGCCTAATCTACAAAGATCAGAAATGCGACTGGCAAACCACGCTATATGAAAAATTAATGGTATGAAATCATATATTCATGCAAGCAGTGGTCATCACCCGCAAGTAAAACGTATGCTGATACGGAACGAAACTATTCGGATTAAAAAGATTTGCTCTACACAAATTGAAGTTCATCATAATTTAAATAAACTAAGAACACTATTGATAAAGCGTGGTTACTCGTTAAGGCAAATCGAAACCCAATTTCGACATGTAGGACACAAAGAACGATCGTCTTTATCAGCACAAAAATAAACAAAAAAGAGGAATGTAGAAATTCTGTATTCACATATCATCATGCATTCTCTAACCTAGCCAACAATATTAAAAATACTTTACTGGCTTTAAAATCAAAAGTTCCGTTAGATCCAATAGAGACTAAAGTTCGATTCAGGAATAATATAAATATACTAGGCATTATGCGATCAAATAAAAATGCCACAACATTTCGATATAGCGCACCATGTGAGGACGAGAGACGCGCCAATTGCCCGATTATGGTAAAAACTGACAAATTTAAGAGCAGTATTACTAATCTAAAATATAACGTACGCAACACATACAACTGCAAGTCTAAGAATATCATTTATCTAAACTCGTGCAATACATGTGGTTTGCAATACATTAGTTTGTCCATGCAGAGGTTTTTATGGCCCCGCAACAATACGAGGCAAAGTAGCACCAACGAGGAAAATGCCTAGCGTGAGTAACAGTAGGAGTCAAGCTTGCAGAAGACCAAGATGCAAATGCTGCGAACAAATGAACGATATTTCGGTATTTAAAAGCTTATTAACCGGATCAGCATACAAGGTTAAGCGAAACCTAACCTGCTAGATCAAAGGATCTGTCTACTTGCATGAATGCGTAGACTGTTTGGTTTAATACGTAGGTCAAACAGGGTCGTCTTTTAATATCCGGGCGAATAGCATGAGGGCAGATATAGCAGCTGGACGGCTAAACAAGGATCGTGTGATCAAACATATGCTGGACTATCCCAATCATCGCATGATAACACTGCTAACCACAAGTTCCAACGAAATAGAACGGAAACTAAATGAACGATACTGGATTGGCTAACTAATGACAGATCTCAGTTTAAATACAGATTACTATTACCGGCTCAGTTAAATCGACAAATTGGATAATCGTTTGTGAGAAAGTTTCCCTTCTATTTGACGAATCGGTTAATTCTTGCAGATCTGTTATGCATCCGTTATTCGTTTGCGACTATATTTTGTGCTTAGTTCGTTGAGTTTTTCCAAATCAAGTTTCCTTATAAATATTGCAATTGTGATTAAGCTTGGTAGAGAAAGATTGATACAGTTTGTACTACAGAAGGCGAATGCTGAAAGCTCTATACAATAAAATTAAATTTGTCGACTCTGCTTGATTTGATTCCCTTATCATATATCGCAAAGAATCGTGAAGAGACAATTTCAAGCAACACCGATTTAGACAAGACGATATATATTGTAAGTATAAATTATAATCAATTTATAAGTTACTTCCGGTTGGGATCACGCTATGACCAAAATATATTCGAAATATGTTTATTGGTCTCTATTAATAATCATATTGTTGGTAGAGACCAATAATCATATTTTGTACATACATACTGTTCAAAGGAGAAATAGAACGATCAGGAAACAACAAATTGATTTTTACAAGACGTTTCGGCCGAAGCCTTCTTCAAGCTAGAATAAACAATACACATGTCACAATAATTTGAAGTATACAAGGGAAAATAAAAGCCATCCTATGTGAGTGTTTGCCAGTGATAAACATGCTTCGCATTTAGACAATTGAGACTGCCACTATATATTCTACCAACAATATTTTGTTCATACGCTTTTCTCGTTATTGTATCGCTCAAGTTGCAATCAACAATAATGTACTTCATACAATCTAGCGTACCATGTGAGATCGCGTGCTCAATCACTTTATCGTTGCATCGCCTTTGTTTATATTGCGAGCGTCGTAAATTATTTCGGCGGGCCATTGTTAGCGATGTCTATCCGGCATATTGTGTCTGATATATCGCACACTGAGCGACATACACTATTCCCGTTAACTTACAATTAGCATCATTCATTACGCTATATATTTGACCTGTCCGAGAACTAGTGTATGTGTCACTTGTCAACATTAAACTGCAGGTGGCACATCGTTTTGTCAGTACATGGTCGTGACACTCTTGTAGATTGATTACTACGTAGTAGCTGTCCTATGTTTCTACTAGTCAAGAAGCATATGCGTACTTTATTGCTCAATTCATCATCCACATAATTGAGCTCTTTTCGAAACGACTCTAAGTAAGGGTGAAATGCTAATATCACTGTTGCATCTTGTTTTTTGCGTTGGTAGACCAATAATTAGCTGCAAGGGTACTCCAACGGAAAATTATCAAAATGGGTACATGCACAACTTTCACCGATGTTTCGAGCAGTACCGTCGTACATTGCAAACAACATTGAGTTTATAAAAAGATTCGAGGAATCTCGACATTCACTATCAAAAGAGGGAATATTGGTTACAGCTGACGTAGCCGGTCTTTATACGAACATTAAGAACATACAAGGTTTAAGAACAATATCAGAATTCCTACGACAAGAGAAAATTGAAAAAAAAAACAAAGATATATAATTTTGCAATCTGCTCAGTTGGTGTTGCTCAACAATATTTTACGATATAAGAAAACTTATATACAGAAATTAGGTACATCAATGAGCACTTCGATGGCTCCGGCGTATGAGATTATTTTTATGCACATGATGGAGCAAGAATGGATTAGAAAATCAGAGATAAAGCCACTACTATTTTGTAGTGGCTTTTGTTCATCCGAGTGAATGCAATGTTAATCGACTGATTTACTTCGCGATAAGTGTATCCTCTCATTAGAATTTCATCCCTAATGCGCTGTATCCACTTTAGTCTGGAGCTGTCAGTGTTGCATATCCGATGCACCCTTAACATTTCATTGATTAATGTGTTCCTTTTCACGAAGAACGGGTGTGCAGTTCGTGTATGTAGAAACACCTTTTGATCATTGTCTTTGCGAAACATCTCGGTAATCAATTCTCGCCTTATTTTATCGACTGAAATTAACACATCCAGAAAGTTAACTGGATGGCTCCGGTCTTCAGTGAAGTGTAATGAGCCAAAATGCTGCAGTAGCTCTATGAACATCGTCAAAGCTTCATCGCTGCCCTGCCACGCTACGAAAATATCATCAATATATCTCATCCTTCATATCTTCTTCATATCTTCTTCATATTCTGACATGAATAGAATCGCGTAGCTGGGAGCGACATGCGTTCCCATGGCTGTGCCAATAATCTGCTTATACATTGACCCATTAAACTCAAATACATTTCCATCCTATATGATTGTTAGTTCCTCTCTCACCATTTATCGTTGTTTCTCACTTCATCCAGCACGTTGCATAGCCTTATCTACGTTTGCAAACCCTTGATTTTGAGGAATTGATGTGTAGAGAGAGGTCACGTCTAACGTTAGAAGCACACATGTATCAACTATCAATTCCCTATGTGTGTTCAACTTATCAAGAAATTCCTTAGTATTGCCAATGTAGCTGGTGACCGACTGTGCGAGAGGTTTTAATAGAGAGTTCAGGGAACGCGTAATTGTTCTGTGATAGTACCTACATTGCTAACAATTGCTCTTCCCTTACATGGTGAGTCATTCTTGTGGATCTTCGGTAACATATAGAACCTGTCGGGAATTGTCGTAGTACCAATTCCAAGTAGTCGATGAGCAGTGTCGTTATCCAGGGTTCCCAAACTCTGATATTTTAGCACGAACTCCGTCGTTCAATCCTTCACAGCCTCCAGCGTATTAATGTCTGCGGGTTCATAGGTATGTGATTGTAGCTGTCGCATCCTTCGTTTATATAATCCAAAGTTCCCCATACTACCATTTGCCCACCTTTATCTGCTTTTTTCACGACAATGTTTTTGTTACTATGTAGTTCCTTTATTCCTAGAATTTCGTCTTTTGTGATGTTCGATTTGTTACTGTGATTAGGTTAAAATTTGACATAAGGATCAAATACATTTCGCTCAAAATCGTCAAGTACTGTTTTTCGCTGATTGATGTCGGACAAATCTGCGTTTGCTCGATGGGCAGCCATCTTAAGGCCATCTGGTCCAATCGTATTTCTAAAACTCACGTTCCGCGATGTTGAAATTGTGTCCTAACGATAATGCTTGCTTTTGCTCTGTTGACAGTTCGTAGTACGATAGATTGACTACATTTGTTATTTGGGAGGTAATTTTGCGATAGCGGTGTCATCTAAAACGTCCATTAGGTGTCGATTCCATCACATTAAGTTCGTCCACATTTATATCACGTTTCTGTGTTTACGAGAGCTTGCAGCCTTTTTTACGAATAAGCGCTATGTATAACTGAACATCAAATCTATCTTTATGTGAAACAGATTGATAAGCCTGCTCGTATAATGCTAAGATCGTTTCTTGAATATCATGAGACGCCCTATTAAGAATATTCCGAAATCGTTGAGGTATCTTATCGTATGTTTGTCGGCTTACCATCCGGGGGTTTACACACATTCATTTCTGGATTCGTAGAGACTTGAGATGCATATTCTGTTGTTGACAATATAGAAGGAATTTCAGATGAGCAATTATTGTAGGTCGTTGCCTTTCAGTCAGGACACACACGTGTGTACGAGTTGATATATCCATTGTGAACAATGATGCCGGGACTCACACATGAGTACTCGTTGAATAGTTTGAAATAGCAACATTGTATATATAATGTTGCAACACTATATACAATAATATAGTGTTGCAACACTATATAATATACTATATTATATACTATATAATATATAATATACTATATTATACTATAGATAATATAGTATATTATTATATTATTATATTAATAATATATTAATATATATAATAATACACTATATATACAACACTATATATATAGTTTGTATATATATCCATTGTGAAAACTGATGCCGGGACTCACACAGGAGAGTACTCGTTGAATAGTTTGAAATTGCAACACCGGCTAAGCAACAAAAAGATAGCTTAAAGTTTCGGCCTGTGGCCTTTTTCAATCTACAACACGAAAAGAAAAAATGAAGTTTCAATCAACAAAGTCAAACAACAAGAAAACAAAGAAGAAAAAATCTCTACGTAATACCCAAATCCCATCCGTAAACATGCTCTTTATTTAACCCATTTGGTGTATCCATTAGCAGCTGCCCAATCCATCTCTGCTCTAAACGTCGTCTATCTTGCGTATCGCTTACGCCGTGTTCAATGACGGTGTAATCGAATACGTCTTCATCAGTGTTGTGTGTCGTTAGGCAGTGGTAAACAATCGCATCACGTTCTTTTGATTTCTTCTTTAGATCACTCTTTATGTTGTTCAAGCGCCGGTTTATCGTAAACCCCGTCTCACACACGTATTCTTCGTTGCACAGTTTACAACGCGTCTCGTACACGTCCCCCGCAGAATTGCACGATGTATTTGCCTTTATGGAATACTTTAGGCCCGTGCATGTGCTTTGAAAAACCTTAGTTTCACTTATATTTGAGCAGCATTTTGCTCTAGGTCTTAAGCATCGTCTACACTTATAATGTACTCGAGCATCTGTAAATGTCTTCAACCTCGACGATGTGAGTAAATTTCTTAACTTGTTCTTCGCAGAGAAAATCACCCTAATACTCTTCTCATTTTTACCAAATATCCGCCTCATCGCTGATACTGTGCCCGATACTAATCTTGGTAAACCTCTAAGTGCATTGTGGTACGGCATGCACATCATGCAATCGGCTTTCTTACTTGTGTCACTTTTCGCAGCGTACATCCGAGTGAATGCAACGTTAATCGACCGATTTACTTCGAGATGAGTGTATCGCAAAGTAAATCGGTCGATCAACGTTGTATGGAACTAATTTATCTTTGTCGGTTACTTAGAGAAAACTTGTGTCGTATGACGACTATAAGGTTACTTAATCTTTCGTTAAGTGAGCTAAGCGTATGAGCATCTGCCGCTTCATAGTTTGTTGTATTAAGTTGACGTAGTCCTTCCGAAATGTATTCTTGTTTTTCCCATAGAACAGCAGAGTTGTTCTTATCTACTTTCCGTATTACGACATTATCCATTTCTCGTAGCTCTCGTACCACGTTGAATTGTGGTGTTGTCACATTTCTTATTGTTCCTTGATTGGGCTTGATTTTGAGAAACTCATTATAGCACCATGAACCAAAATAGTTAGTCAACAAGTGTCTTTTGTTGTCGTCTTTAATATATATTTTCAAGCCAATGCACTTAGCTTTGACCTAATTAAAGTTGCAGACAACTTATTAACTGTGCGAAATGCAACTACTGGAACATCTACACTTTTATTATCCATCATTGCTGATCTTACTTCTCGTCTAAAGCTTTCAAGTAAGGGGTGATTATCTACTATTATTCTCTTTGAAAGCACTTCACACCTTTCCTTCGATTGTTCACGAGTAATTTGCCTTACTGATCGAATTTGAGAATAAATCATATTTCGTGTATACCCGCGGTTAACGAATTGTTCCACCATTTTGGAAATGTGATGTTCAAACTCAATATTTTCAGAACATGCCCGTTTTATACGTAAAGCCTCATTGTAAATAATATGCCTTTTTAGAGAATGTGGATGAGCACTGTTTGAAGTGGTATAAAAGATAATAAAAAGAGATTCGAACTAGAACAAAAGTTGATAGGATTTTTATTTACAGAAACACCGCATGGGTGCAATGATAACTATCCTTTCGTGTGGCATGACGTTACATAGCATCTCTTTTATTATCTTTAAAGATTTCGTAGTTTTTCTTCTTGTACCGTTGTTTTGCATTGTGAACCTGTGTTTTAGATTTGAAAAAGGCCGGACGGCCGAAACGTAATAAATAATCTGCCAGTTTTTTGTCGAGTTTATAAAAGCGAATCCTCGACGGTGGTCAATGGAACAGTCTGAAGTATATATATATATATATATATATATATATATATATATATATATATATATATATATATATATATATATATATATATATATATATATATATATATATATATATATATATATATATATATAATAGGTTGTAGAATTACCAGCAAAAACCAACAAAGTTTTTTAGAGCGTTTCGCTTATTACATTGAGCTTCATCAGCTATACAACAATCTTAAAACACAGTACAAACATTAGCACAAGTCTTACAATTAGTGTTCCTAAAAATAAAATAAATATATAGATAATCATGTTAAATCTCTCCAAGCAAAACAGTGATCCGTATTAATGTTTGGAGTAATATCAGTTGAAATTTGTCCAATAAGGTTCATTTCTATATGTTTTCTTCTTATCTTATCATTAGATAAGGAAATAAAAGCAACACCATTTAGTATAAATGCCGTATTTCGTAAGAAATCCTGGACCGTTGTCTACTCAGCACATCCGTGCACTACTATTATACCTGCTGTATCCATTTAGGATCAAACGTGTGCAGCGACAATTCAGCAACAACATCTGCCTAGTGTTTAATGATGGTCAGCACAGCAATTCGATCTGGTAAAGAGCGTAAGCCTCAGTCAATTAAGCAAAGTGTCGGAAACGCCTTTATTCACAATGTCACACAGGCAACGGAATCGACCAGTGTATACCTCATTCTACTGATGAGTGTTGCCGGGTACTCATAATTTCGATGCTGAAGTGGTCGTCTAGAAGTGACATGGTGATTGAAAGTCGTGAATCGAAGTCCAGTCTATCAAGCAACACCATTTAGTATAAATGCCGCATTTCGTAAGAAATCATCAACCGTTGTTTACTCAGCACATCTGTTCACTACTATTATATATATTTATATTAATATATATGTATGTATATATACATTAATTGCTTATTTATAATTACCTATTAAATGTACATTAAAACTACTTTCTGTCTATATGAATAAAATACTTAAAGTAATTAATGCACACTTTAAAAAATATTACAAGGTAATCGAAATTAATACTGGTATAAAACACCATTTCAGTATTAATTCTACAAAAGAATTTTTAGAACAGACAAAAGGAATAAATTTTCAAAATATAAATACATACGATTTTGGTTGAATTTCTCCGCCGAAATTCAACCAAATATATCACCACCCTCAATAAGACATCATGATAAATCGCAAACAACAACGAGGCGAAAATTGTCTGATTCTCCCTCCTCTTCCTTGGGTTGTTTTACGCCATTTAACTCCAAATCATCCTCCCTAAATTCTCTTTCTAAATACTCACATAACATCGGTCTCATCAACATTCGTTCCTTACTCCACAAACTTGAACTTGCTCTCGAAGTCTTCCAAAATAACTCACTTTCACTTCTCTGCCTAACCGAATCTTGGCATTCCACAAACGACATATTCATTCGAAGACTCGTATCGCTTAACCTAAACGTTGCCGAACGTGCTCGACATGGTGATCCAGGAATAATCAACCATGGTGGTCTACTTTCCTTTTCTTTGTCCGCTATATCGTTACATTTTCCAAATTTTCCAGTTGCCCCTACGTCATTCGAGCCGATGTGCTTTAACGCTGTACACTTCATTAGACGAATTTGTTTCGCCCTTATCTATCGACCAGGCTCATCTGCGCCATGTCTTACATTCTTTGACGAACTCTTTGATATGCTCTCTAACCTAAGCATTACATCATCTCCCGTCATTATTCTTGGTGACCTCAACATTCGACTTGACAGACCATCATGCGCTCACTCGTCACACCTACTCAAGACATTATCACACTTTGGCTTCAGATATATCCTTACTGAATCCACTCATATCCAAGGTGGCACCATTGATTGCATCTTTGTTCAATCATCGTCTACTTGCAGCACCGTTTCTGTGAAAGATGTGGGCCTATCCGACCATTACTTTCTCACCATTAACATTAAAACCAATGATCCTTCACACCCTACTCATCCCCATATATATCGTCCATGGAAACAAATTGATCTAAATAACTTGCGTATAAACCTTCTCTCGTCCCCACTCCTAATTTTTGCCGCCTTTACTAACACTTCACTTGACGACTTCACCAACATGTACAGCACTGAATTTATCGGCATACTCAATATGATTTTGCCGTTCAAACAATGTACGCCTCGCCGTCAGTCAGAAGCGCCCTGGTTCAATAGCGATTGCCAAAAAGCCAAGCGCTCCTTACGGCACCTTCACCGAATGCACTCAAGATTCCGTCGTCGTAATATCACCGAGCTATTTAACTCATCTTACTCAGAATACCTCGAATTTCGACGCAAATACCGATATCCTTTGAACTCAAAATGCTCCTCGTACTGGCAAAGCAAAACATCTTTGCATGACAATCATCAATACGCGTGGAAATCCATTAATAACCTTTTGGGTAGAAAATAATCCGTCACGTTTCTCAATTCGCATCTCATTTGCAACGCAAAATAGCTCAAACTTTGACCTCAATCCACGTACCATTATCTTCTAGTTTCTCCTACCTTGCCCCATATCATACTGAACTGTTTCACTTTTCACTTTTATCTATCGAAAGCGTATCTGATGCCCTAGCACGATTACCCAATTCAACCTCTCCTCTCGATCCTGTTCCAACATACATTCTAAAGTTACTAAGTGACACCATCAGCCCTTATCTCACAAGTGTCTTCAACATGTCTATCCATTTATCACACTACCCTTCGTCGTTCAAACATGCCATAGTTCGCCCATTATTAAAGAAGCATCATCTTGATCCAAGTTCCGCCTCCTCCTATAGATCAATATCAAACCTTCCGACCATCTCAAAACTTTTCGAGCGTCTCATCCTCAGACAGGTAAGCAACTACATATCATCAAATTCTATGTTTCCACCTTTTCACTCACAGTACGCTGACGATATAGTAATCTATGCATTATGCACACTTACATCTGCATCCAACCTCGCTTCTGATGCATCGTCTTGCCTCTCTGCTATTCACGCATATCTTTGTTCAATCCGTATGTTTTCTAAACAAGGAGAAATCTAACATGATGTGGATAACACCGCGCCACTCTTACACCCTCGATTTTCCAGTATGCATACACAATTTCCGTCTACCAGAAGTGACTATCATGACAATCCTCGGTGTCCATTTTGACAATAATCTCTCGTTTCTGCATTTTATTCGTAGCAAGATCAGTTCATGCTCCCTCATCCTCCGTGACATTCGAAGTGTCCGTAGAAACCTCGACGTCAAATCGACAGCTATTTTAATCTCCAGCCTTTTCATGCCTCGTCTAGAATATTGCTTAGGCCTTCTCGTAAACTGACCAGCATATCAATTTCACTATCTACAAAGAATTCTGCACATGGCTGCTAGGGTCATCTTCCGCCTTCGTAAGTACGACCACATCTCCAACACCCTCCGCATCCTTAACTGGCTCGACATTCCGAAACGCATAACCTCTCAAATTCTCACACTTGCATGACAAATCAAATTCCGGCACAACCCTCTTTATCTATATCTTCCTGATAGCGCATCCAATATGACGACTGGTCTCTCCCTAAGAAGTCATCGCTCCTAGTCGCTTTTCGTCCCCCGTCACAACGGTAATCACGGATATCGTGCGTTCACCATCGCTGCACCACGCCTTTGGAACAAACTTCCTCGAGACACAAAATCATCGACGTCGCTTAAACACTTCAAAAGTTCCTTGATCGCCATACTTCTTGCAAACGAACTAAAATAACACTTTCAGCCGCAATCAATTCAATAACTCTACATACAAGTTCAAACACTCATCGGACGTAAACTTGTCTTTTAATTTTTATAGTGGGCCTGTAAATGGTTCTATTTTACCATAACGGCCACTCTAAATAAATTCTATTCTATTCTATCGAGCTTATCTTCTATATGTAAACATTATTCTAATATTATTTAAAATGTTTTTGATTTGCTTATCTTCTGTATGTTATTGTATATATTTGTAAGTAATTGTGTTATATTGTAACGCAAATTGCGGCGCCTGGATGCAGATGCTTTAATATATCCCCGACGGTGCGTCCATTTAACTAATCAAGAAGTGAGTAGACTGGACTTAAAATAAGGCATTGCTGATCCAGACAATTTATAGCTGATTTCGTTTTGCCTGATTTAAGAAGGCTGATGAAAAGTTTTTGCCACTGTTTTTGTGCCGGTCTGGTCCGTGAATTAGCAATTATCTTGCTTTGCAATGCACGTGCTTAACAGATGAGGTCATCAAGTTCGCCATTTTGACACATGTTTAATCTGCGCTCTAAAGTTTTTCGAATAACTGATACATTTCTTGCAGGAATTCTTTGTAAAATGCATTGACACATTATCGCCGCTTCCTTCAATGCAAATACCTCACCATCCAATTTTTTTGCAACAGTCTCGTATTTCGAACAAAGCAAGTCGATGAACTCGTTGCTTGCGGTGCAAAATGGAAGCGTGAATAAGTTTAGTCTCCAAGTGATAACCTCTGAAATTTTGATCGAGTTTACATATGTAAGGATCTGCTGGTTCTGAACGGTCACCTTCATATTCACCCATCGTCTGCTGATCTACATTTGACTGGTGCTGACTGATTGTGGCTTGACTTGCGCGTTGTGATCTTACTCGATTACAACATTCAGGGTCCGCGCAATTGTGGCATGCATTACCGGATTTAAAGCAGCGACACCCCTTGCATCATGCCGCTTGTCCGTTGCAAGAGCAGCACTTTTGCTCTGTTGCCGGCTTTCCTCTTTATTTAATATTGTAAGTTTATTAAATCACAAACTTTTTTATGTATGTTTATTAGTTATCAAACTTTTTTCATTGTGTTATATTGTAATAATAATTGTTATATTCTCTCTCTTTTATGAGTAATTACCATGTAATTACTATTTTTATGAGTATTACTAATCCTAGTAATCTTGTAAGTTTAAACCAAGGCACGTACATTCGACTGATTTGACAGAGCTACATATCATTGGAATAATTGTTTTAATTTGGTAATATCCAGTGGACAACGAACCATTGTTCTTTTCACTACGGGTTAAATGGCCTACACGTAATTGCAACTGGATACTCTATTAATTTTGAGTCTCTATCAGTGCTCTCATTTAAACCCGACATCCGGCTGCGAAAAATAAAAGCAATATTAATTAGAAAAAAACCAATAATAAACAGCAACGATTGCCATACTATGCTCACTTAGAATACCCTGTACATTGTATAATTTGATAATGTTCTTTGTTTTTACTTTGTAGATTACCTTGAAAATGGTTTCGCTTGGAAACCGAAATATTGGTGTTAACAACAATGTTCTGTCGGCGGATTCCTTTTCTTCTTTCAATAATAATGTGGACCGACATCCTCGACTCTCTTTCAAATTTGTAATTACTATTTTTATGAGTATTACTAATCCTAGTTGTAAGTTTAAACCAAGGCACGTACGTTCGACTGTAATTGGCAGAGCTATACATTATTGGAATAATTGTTTTAATTTGGTAATATCAAGAAAATTGTTTTAACCCATATAAAGAAAATTGTTTTATCACAGCTTTATAACGCTTTTGTATTATTCATATATCATAAACGTCATATACAAAGCACATGTTAGGAGTTTCTAATTGTGTAATTTTTTATCAGATTCTTTCGTGTTTACAACGACTATATATAAATCTACATTAGGGTCTTCTGTTATTCAGTCTCATACCGGCAGATGTGCTTCTCTTGCAGGAAGCAAGATCACCCGATCAATTGAGGATTTTTAGCAGCAAGATCGACGACTGCGACACATTTGTGTCAGCAGAAGGTCTCAGGATGGAACTCTTCCTAGTGTCGGTGGTAACGAAGCGTTTTTGTGCATCTTTACTATCGCATGGCACTAGCGAAGTAGGTTCATTCCAGCTCCTCCGGTTTTTCATCTCTAGACGCCCAGTTTATGTAGCAAATTGTTACATCAAGCCGGGGGCCTGGAGTTCGAAAAAGGGGAGGAGAGAGATTCGATCAATGCTGTTGAAGATCTTCAATTTGGGTAGTCAATTTTTGATTGGAGATTTCAACGACGACGGTGGGTCTTGGGTGGGCAGCATGATCGCTCCAGCATGGGAGGTCATATGTCCCCCGGAAGGGACATTTATCCGTCGTCGCAATGGTTATTGCTCCACGTTAGATTTTGCTATGCAAAACAAAAATACAAATTTTAAAATTAAATGGCAGCAGAATTTGCTGCCAGATACTTTTAATGATGGGCATAAGCTTGTATATTGGTCGTGGAAGGAGGAACTAGTTTTCAAGATAAGATTCCAACCGACACGGGCCGGTATACAAGCTTTTAATAGATCAATAAGCGAAGTAATGATAAATTTAAATAATAAAGATATTTTTTGTACTATTTTAAAAAATACTTTTAATGAAATAATAAATTTTAGTATTTGCAATAATAATTTTATAATAAATAATAATTTTAATTTTTTCGATTGTTTGAATATTTTAGATGAGACGTTTTTGACAAATTTTACAAATAAATTAAAAGAATCAAATTCTCTATTAATTTTAAATAATGCAATTTTTAGTAATGCAAATAAATTTTTAACTACTAAACGACCGCCCAACATCAAGTACACTCCTAAAGCTCTTCAATTGAAACGTATTCTCTGGGGTTTACGAACGGATGCGAATCCTTTGTCTCAGAGAATCGCTCAAATGGCTCTGCTCAAGAATGATATTCAAGAGTTGGAGCAGAGGGTAGACGCTAAAAAGTTGCTGTCTTACAAGAATTTTTCAAAGGAATGGTGGCAAACCATTAGGCGAACCACCTTCCGTTCTTGGAGGGCAGCGGCTTCTAAGTGGATATCCTCTAAGGGTTTTGGGAATGTACTTCATGAAATGAAAATGAAACACCTAGCCAATACTGAAAGATGGACCGAGAGGAAAATGATGAAGATCCGTATGGAACTCTTGTTTTCGACAATCGACAATTCGAAAGAGGACATCACTATCGAGGACATTTTGAGTGCGTGGCCAGTCGTGCCAAAGACTTCGTCTAACGGGTCTTCGGCATGCGCTGCTGCGACTAAATTGGTCGTCGATAGGGTTCGGACGGATATTGCTGCCAAGATGCTAGGAGTGCCTTTAGCATCTTGGTGTGACATTGCGGTCGGAAAAGTGGTGTTCCTTGCGAAGGGAAGATGGGTGTCGAATGCTAAAGACACAAGACCCATAACAATATCTAATAATATTGTTATGGTGTATGAGAGAGCTGTTGCTAGGATCTTTTCCCGATTCTGCGAAGATCGTGATATGTTGGGAGACCACATTCACGGGTTTCGTAGAGGAAGGGGAACTGTTAAGGCAGTAAGGTCCATGCAGAGTTTTCTCACCAGCGATAGACGACCTGCAGTCCTTTATTCGCTGGATCTGTCGGCGGCCTTCGACAACTTGGGGCATGATGCAATAGTTACAACATTAACCAGTGATGGTATACCGAGTAATTTGTTGCATCGTGTCCTGGGTATATTGAAAGCAAGAACTTTCTACTTGGATGATGACGGGGGTAAGTACTATCATCTCAACAAAGGACTTCCCCAGGGCTCACCTCTGTCTCCTATCATTTATATGATAGTGACGAGGGGAGTTCTGGAGGGTCTTTTGGATAGGAACACCCACGCTATCATTTATGCGGACGACATCTCGATCGCATTTAAGAGAAATACTCTGTCGGATGCAAGGTTTGAAGGGCGAATGAAGTCTGTAATGGACATTGTTGCTCATCGCTTAGCGAAGTTTGGCTTGTCTTTAAACCCAGCGAAGAGCAATTTTGTTCATTACAGATTTCGGCGTCCTGGAAAGCACACTCGTCTCCTCGATTCTCTTCCAGGGAATCGAAAGCGTCGGGTGCGCATTCTGGGATCCGTTTTCGAACCACGTTTACATCCTAGGTCATATATGGCTAGGTGTTTCAAATTAGTTAGAAAATGGCTACGTATGTTTGAAAGAGCGAGACGATTAAATGCCGGTTTGGGTAGATGTTTAATTATGCTCAATGCGTTTGTATTGAGCGGATTGTACTTCTACTCAAACAATCGCCCTCCAGAACAACGATATCTATTTTTTAAAACGATTATTAATTTTAATAAATAAATTTTTTATGAATGAAATTGAAATTAAAAATAAATTAATTAAAAAATATGTTTTATTTTACAATTTGAAAATCAAATGTTTTGAATAATTTTTTGTTTATCTTGTTTGAAATTTGTTTGATTATTTTTCTAAAATTAGATGTATATATTAATTTTAAATTGCGCTTGCCTACAAGTGCTTTGTCAGAGAAATTAAGAAAAGTATAATTAAATGTATTATATCTTCATTTTTTTGTCATTGTTTAAATGACAAAAAATATTTTGTTACAAAATATTTTTTATTTTATTGGTAATATCAATTTTATCCAAATATTTTTTTTATGATGATTTTGAATTTTTATTTTTTAGAATTGAATTTTAGCAGTTTATCATTTTGAATTTTTGTTTAAAATTCTTATCCTCGACATCCAACCAAAGAAATCTCAGTCGAAACCTGCAAAAAGAAAGAAAAAAGAATAAAGAAAGGAAACTTGATTGGGGCTCCATACTTGGCTGGGGTCGAAAAAGTCAGAAAAAAAAAACGAAAATATATATGAATTTTGTTTTTTTTTACTTTAATAAATCATTATTATTTTATTTTTCTTCTGTTGTTTCCAGCACGCAGAGTGCAGTGTTTTTAGTCGTCAATGACTGATTAATTCAGTATCAGAACATTCTGGCAAAATAGCTGTTGTTCCTAACTATTTTATGATTTTATTCGCACTGCGCTTTGTAAGCGCTTCAGTCTATTTAGTGATGCTTTTTGTATTTAAAATACAAATAAATAACAAAATTCAATATTGGTAAAGTAATTTGTATGCTCATGGTGTATTTGCACAAAAAATTGATGTGGTGATTGAAAATAAAGGATGGATGGCCATGGGCGAATACGCTTTGAGGCGGAATTCGCACGTAAATAGCTTCTGAAAAACTTAGACGAGACTAAAGACTTACAATTCATCAAAAAATTATAATTTCAAATAAAAAATTCACAATTGATGCAATACATGATTGTAGTCTTCAACATGCATTTTCATCCTTAAAAAATCGGTAACGGATTGATCGCTTAGACATCAGAATGATTTTTTTCATTACTGATGAAAACCTAAATTAAGCATAAATGAAATGTTACATTTCTCTTCACATGCGAGTTGAGCTAGAATTTTTAAAGTTCTAAATTCGATTGGGCTGGTTCAAGCAATATGAAAAAATCCTGTCCATAATTGAAAAAATTGAGAAAAAACGTAATCTCAAAAAATAATTTATAATTTTTTACAAACTTTACCGTGAGATGAATTTTTAAGTGTAATATAAATAATTTATAATGTATAATTTATATTTTTTCTGTTTATGACTTTATTTTAAAATTTTAACTGAAGAGAAAAGAACAAAACGTTTATTTACTTTACAATTCAGGTCATGCAAGGTCGGAAACTGACCTTAGGTCCTTATCAAAGTATGCAGTCTTTTAGTTGATCTAGTCAGTTTAATCGTTGATCCATAGATAATTATGAAATTGGCTATAAGCTGGATCCTTCCATTTTTCATTCATTGATGATCCTTAGAAAGAATTCTGTAGGATGACCAAAAATTGATGCTGGATAATGGGATGGTTATATATGTAAGCGAAATTTGTAATCAAATTTGCAAGCAAACCAAGAGAACGCTGTAGCCTGATCTCTAATGTTTTGGATTGCTGTAAATCCCAATAGTGCGGGAGGTCTGCACTAATAATTTTAATTTAATTTTCTAAAAAATTAAAAATTAAATATCTCGTAATATGATTATCCTCCGTCAAAAGCCGAATAAGCACATACGTATCTTACTAATAATTTCCTTTATCTAAATATGATGACCGATAAAGGCGGTATTTAACTAAACATTATCCACTACGTTGATACAAGCCTTCTGATGAATTTAGGTGTACCATTGCATGTCAGTAGCGGACGAAACAATACTAATATTTCAGGCTAAAGTCTTGCATGTTACAAGTCCAGGTGTATGGATTTGGAAGTAATGAAGGAATAATACCGTAGCTGGTTTTTATGTAAAATCACCTTGTGTAATCTTGCAAAATTGATTAAAATAATTGAATGAATCCATCAAATGCAATCAATCGCAACAGCACATATGCAATTTTTATCGGCATGCTTAGAAAATGATGTTACACCTTCATGATTACGCATTAAGAAAAGAACATGTCCTTCCACGAAATACGTTGATCCGATTAAGATACACAAGTTACAATCACATTGCAGACACATTCCAAAATTCCGAGCGTTCAGTTAACTCGCACCCTGCGAAATTACGATAGGAAAATTTTTATCACTCCTAGACGAGCTGATGGTAGTTTACCCTACTGATGAGTGCTGCCGGATACCATCAGCTCGTCTAGGAGTGATAAGGAAGTCTGCTCTACTTGTAATCAAACTCCGGTTTTTGGCAACATCAACAATTATGAAACTGAAGCTTATTAGCTCCCGGAGCACAGTTTAACACAGTCAGATATAAAATTATATATATGTTAAAGACAGAACCAGAATGCTTATTTTTTTAATCGAATTCAAATAACGTTTTCGAGCTTACTGCTCTTCAGTTTTACACTGCTGTGCACAAACAATTTGCTTTTATAGAGAAGTAATTATCGTGTAACCCACGGAAGAAGTCATGCTTAAATTATATAGATTTCTGGTTTACTTATAAACCCGCAGTTGTCTCTCTGTTGATGTTCCCTGACGTTTTGTCATCAGTTGAGCTGCCCACCATAATTCTCGATGTCGTCTCTCTTCAACGTCTTGGATTCCACATTCTATTATTCTAATCTCAAAAGAATGTCCTTCACTTTCGAATACATGTCTTACCGAAATGTCACTAGCGATCTTTTTTGTTTTAATTTGTGTCATTATCAAATTCATGCAAATATTCATTTGGCCAGATGTTTTGCCAACATATTGTATTTTACAATAACGACATTGCAGTAGATATATAATATTTTGGCTCTTACACGTGCAACTTGATCTTACTTTGTAGACCAGTCATGTTGATGTGCTCTTAAATTTTTCGCTGTCCACCATGTCGAAACATGTCAAGCATCGTTTGTCATTACATAGGCGACATACGTTGGACGGTCCCATTTGCGCATTTCTGGGTAATCTTGCGCTTACCAAAATATCCTTCATTTTGATAGGAATTGTAAATACAACATCAACAATATCAGTATTCATTAATAGATTCAATTTGATGTTATCAATCGTCTGTCTCAGCTCCTTTCGAAGATCTGTAAAACAGGAGTTCCATTCAAATGAAATTCGCTTCACGTGATTCTTATCAATGCTGACCCGATTCGGATACAGTAAATCCTTACGGTTCAACAATGAGACTCGATTAAGACCTGCTTGTATTTGACGTCTTCTATATCCACGTGACATGAAGCGTTCTCGAATTTGTTTGACTTCTTTTATAAAGTCTCTTTCGTCAGAGCATATTTTCCGCGCTCTAAGTATTTCATTATAAATCATGTTTCTTTTGATAACTGATGAGTGACAGCTGGAAGCGTGTAGATAAACTGGTTTCCATGTCGGTTTATGATACACCTTAGTTCGCATGCGTTTTTTATAGTTACGGATGACTTCTACATCCAGAAAATGTACGGTAGATCTTGAAACCTGTTCTAACTTAAACGTTAACGGTGACGACATATTGATAGCGTCTACCCATGACTCTAATTTATCTTTAGTCTTTCCAGAGAAGGAAAATATCGTCAATGTATCTGACGTACATCAGTGGCCTGTTCGGAATGTTGTACATTTTATTCATCTCAATGCTTGCTACGTATAATATTGCGAATGCAGGTGCTGCCGGTGTGCCCATCGCACATTCAATTTTTTGTTTATATAATGTTTCGTCAAATATAAAATAGTTGTTATGTAATATCAGATCGAGCAACTTAGTAAGCTGTGATACAACAGCGCTGTCATATTTTGCTTGAATCAAGAAGTCGCTTACTGCTATGATTCCTTCTGTTAGAGGAATATACGTATATAGAGCCTCGATGTTTAGAGTCGCCATCATGCAATTAATCTGTCTTTGATTATCCTTTTCATATAGCTTACGCAAGAAATCATCAGTATTACCGATATATGATGGAACTTGTCTCAGTGCTGTTTGCAGTTGATAGTTAACATAGCGTGATATTTTCTCTGTCGGTGTGTTATTACTACTTATGATAGGTCTTCCTGGACATGATCGTTGTTCTTTGTGGGTTTTTGGTAGCATGTAGAACCGACCTGGACGGGGACGTCTTACATTCATTTTAGCTCGGAGTTTCTCTTCAGGAAATAGTTCAGTCATGCTTTCTTCGACTTATTTAATCGTTGCGATAAAATCTTGTTGATCTACGGATTCATACGAATTTGTATTCAATTGTTTCATCGATTCTAATTAAATTATTTTTTATATATTAAAGAAGAATTAAAAGTTACAGAAAAAAATTGTATAGTTTGTGATATTTCAGTATCGTTAAGTCGGAAGGTTTCCGTCTAGAGCGACCTCTAACAGGCACGCTGCATTTCCCCGCTGCACAGCTTAAACGCTGCAAGAGGAAATTTGCAGCTCTTCGATCATCTGTTGCCACCAACATATTGCCCAGTTTTGTCAAAAAAATCGAAGTTCTCGGCCCGGCAGCACCAATTGTGTCGATCGCCAACGGCACAAATTTATATTGCGATTCGTCAATACATGTATATTTGGCCTTCTTTCGATCCTCTGCTAATCTAGCAAACTCCCCGGCCCCAGAGACCGCACTAGGCAAATGACTGGCAGCAAGAATGTTGGGACACGTAAAGTCCCATACTAGCAGACGTCCCCTTTTATATGGGACTAGTGAAGCACCGTCCGGTCTCTTTCCGTCGTTTCTGCAGAGCCCGATTGGTTCTGGACGATACGGGAAACCGGCTGTGGCAAGGGCGCTACGAATAAGTGTGTTTACAGCACTGTGCCGATTGTGCCGAGAAACCACTCTGGGGCAGTCTAACCCTGAATACCAGAGGGATCTGATACGACGCCGCACTCACACTTAAATGAAACCGAGTTGAGAATACCGAGGCGGAGGGCTGATGCAAAACATATTGAACTGTCGTCTAGTTTTGGGACCATCGAAGCTATCGGTAGGGCATTAAGGAATGCGCCAGACCATCTGGTAGACGCGGCTAGCAAGCATGCCCGATCTTTGGGAAAGGCGCATGAGGCTGTCAGGTGTCGGAATTCCTTCTCAAACAATGGGGCTGTCCAACGTTTTTGCAAGGTTGTATCCGTTGGAACAGTCAGGTCGAATTTAGTGGTCCATCTCTCTGACGCCGTTCGGTAGTTAAGGTCACTAGTGCCAGATCGATTTGCCAAATTCTCTGGGATTAATAGCGCAGTTAAGTCCTTTGTGCGCGAAACAGATGAACAAAAGGCCGGTTTCACCCACAAGAGGCTTCCTCAGAATATCGTTTTGCCTCGTTGAGACTTGCGTCAACTTTCTTGACATGTGTGCTTCCAGACCATAGCGGGGCCGCATATTTAGCAGCCGAGTAACATAGGGTCAATACTGACGTTCGCAGTGTATGGGAGCTTGAACCCCAATTGATTCCGGCCAGACGGCGAATAATATTGCAGCGTGACCGCACCTTTCCTGAGATAGATTCAATGTGTTGCCTGTAGAAGAGTGTGCGATCAAGGGTGACTCCGAGATACGTTGGATGCTTCACGTTAAGCAATCTGGTTCTGTCAAGAGATACAGTCTATGTAGCATCAACTTGGTGATTATTGAGATGAAATAAAGATACTACCGTCTTATCAATGTTAAGTCGAAGATGCCACTTTTTGAAATATCCGGATAATATACTTATGTCGGCAGAAAGTGTTTTGCTGAGTGGAGCGATTTTGTGGCCAGTTGATAGAATTGCCATGTCATCCGCATATATGTATTTTTTCGCTGATGTCAGTGGCATATCTGAGGTGTATAAGTTGAACAGCAGAGGGGAAAGAACTGATCCCTGCGGTAGGCCGTTATTGAGTCTGCGCGCTCTTGAAAGTTTACCACCCAACTGAACCCGCAATCGACGTTTGAGAAGATGTCAATGATCAAACGGATCATATGGGGCGAAGGTAGGCACTGTAAAAGTTTGAACGTGAGCCCCTTGATCCAAACCGTATCGTAAGCTGCAGAAAGGTCGATAAACACTGCGTCTGCTTTTTCATTGCGTTCAAATGCACACTCAATGTCTTCGGTCAGTGAAATTATTTGGAAAACTGTGGATCTCTCCTTGCGGAAACCGTCTTGCTCATTTGGAAGACAAATGTCTATATATGGTGTAATATATTATTTATCTCAAACTTTATTTTAAGGTAAAGTTTAAAATAAAGTTTGAGATAAATAACAAACAATATTCTGAAGCCTCTTCTGGGTGAAACGTAAATAAAAATAAATTATAACGATTTGCTTTTGCGTGCTGTTTCAATCTTTTTTACTTATTTATAATTATTTAAACAATTTAATTATTGAAACAGCAGAGATAATGAATGATTTTTAAAAGAAAAACTAGTTTCGGCTGTCGCCTTCTTCAGTTAGTAGATCTTATTACCATTTCCACTTACTTTGATTTTTATTTTTATACCACGTTTCTGGGGCGGAAGAATTTCACATTGATTTTACAAAGTTAGCTGCCTTTTTGTTAATGATCCGTTTAGTTCGAACATAAGCTGCGCTGTGCAATACAGTTCTTTTCGTCTCCTTTATATCCAATAATTCATCTTCAATTATTGTTAATCTGAATTTATGGTCGGGATTTTCTTGGGTGTCACTGCGGCATCACAACTTTGCTTCTTTGTTTTTATCTGCGAGCGTCTAATATTCATGAGCTTGTGCATTTGTGCAGATGTTTCCCCAACATACTGTTTTGCGCATTCATTACACGTCAAAAGATATACGACGTTTCACTTGCAGTTTAGCTCACCGCTCACTGTGTAAAGGGAATTTGATTTTGTACTTTTGAAGACTTTTGTCTCATTTATATCAGGACAAGTTTTGCAGCGCTAGTCTCCACAGGGTCTGCAATAATTTTCTTTGCGCAATAGCATTGAGCTGGTACATCTCGATCTTACTAATATATTACGAATTTTAATGTTGCTAGAGAGCGCTATACGAACGTTCGCTCTACTACCGAATTCTGAAATGGTGGAGACAAGTGTTCGTTGTATATCGTATTTTATACGGTACAAGACTTGATGGAATTCAAAGCTAACCCAGCTAGCATTATTCGTGTTGTCTTTTATTCGAGCTTTAATGAACTCATTCCTATCTTTGGATATAACTCTATCGATTGCCACCTGTATCTGACGTCTTTTATAACTGCGCTGTTTGAAATACCCTCTAATATTACAAACTTTCTTATAGAATTCTGATTCCTTAGAGCATAGCCTTCTTGTTCTTACTATTTCATTATATATAGTATTTCGTTCAATTTGCGGGGCATGATTGCTAGACGCATGCAAGTATGCCGGCTTCCAAGTCTGTTTCCGGTATAACCTTGTTTGAAGATTGTTGTTTTCCTTATCTTTATATATTTCGACATCCAAAAACTTAACAGAGTCATCCGATAAGCTCTCGACCTTGAAATGCAACGGACCCAGTGCATTCAGGTCATCAACTGTCCCTAATAATGACTCATTCGTTCCATTCCACAGTAAAAATATATCGTATATGTACCTTACATAAGTTAATGGTCGAATTTCCCTATTTTCGAAAAACGTTTCTTCGATAGCGGCCACATACAACACGGCAAAGAGGGGTGCTACTGGTGTTCCCATAGCACAACCAATTTTCTGTTTGTATATAATATCGTTAAACTCGAAATAGTTGTTGTTTTGAACAGTAGACAGTAATCGTGTTGATTCTTAAATCATAAAGCATTCACTGAAGCTGCATTTTCTTTAATAAAGTCCTACGTTCGTAATGCCATCCTCGATTGGAATACTTGTATTAAATTGAATCCGAATGGAAAAAGGATTACAACAGGCGGTACTAACAACAAATCATCCATATATATTAAAGAATTAAGTGGTGTTAAAGTACGAGCAATATTATTACGTTTCGGCAGAAGCCTTCGTCAGATGATCTAAAACACAAAATACAGTTACAACATGCAAAAATGTCAAAAAAAATCAAAGTTCTAGATGTGAGTTTAGACCAGGTTGCATGTCTAACATTAGTTGAGCAATCCAAATATTTTCTTTGTTCTTTCGCTCATAATCTTTTTTAACATCTTTCTCAATAATGTTATATTTATAATCACATTCACCGTTGTGTTTTTCGACAGTATGTTTTACAGCGCCGTCGTTTTCCGTTTTTTAAAAATTTTATGTCGTTCCTTCGGTTTGTGACTCTCTCGCTTAATTTTCTTTTAGTTTACAGTAAATTACCATCACTGCTCTGTGCAATAATGTCAAAATAAAATCGCTTATATAATACAGTCGGCATAACAATACCATTGATGTAGTGTGCAACCCCGCTTACGATTGTTGAGTCGCTGCAGTAATACGATCGGCACAACACTATCATTGATGTGTTCATTGAGCATCTTACCAACGCACCATGCAACAATAAGGAGATCAAAACGCCCAAACCGCCAGCACATTCTCTCCTGATCTCTGTCTCTATATCATCCGACAGTCCACAATAATATGCGTTAAGATAGTTGGGTCTTTTTCGGTTGCGTTTTTATCTTACGGCTGTGGTCGATATCACGTCTAATGAATCATCTTCTGAATTATATGTGTCGTGTATCATCTGTTCGTCGTCGCTAGATGTTGAATACTCCGATCTATTCATGTTCAGTGCTTCGTTTTTATTGACTTGATTACATGGACAAATGTCTGTAACATGTCGCGGAATGGCATGGACTTCGGCTGTCTGTTCTGATATCAACGCCGTGATAACACCTTTGTTCCATCTAGTGGTACATTTCCCATTTGAAGGCTTAACATACACATAATCTTCAACATCATACACCGATTTGATAATATCTTTAGATGCGCATCGTCTACTACTGGGATGTCGCCAGGTATAACAGAACGCTCTTTCGGCCGGCGATGTTTCCGGTTCTGATCCAAGAGTCGGAGCCAAGTTGTACCAAAAAACGGCTTCAATCAGGCTACACTTACAACGCTCCGCTGTTCTTTTTATTGTTCGATAGCTTCTTTCTATAATAGCATTTCCACATGGTCTGTACGCTGCTCGAAACCGTAACGATATTCCCCATTCAGTAGAAATTCACTGTTAGTAGAGAATATTTTCTTTGCACGGATCATCTCGTTTCGAATTATGATGCGCTTTAGATTAGGAGGGTAAGCGCTGCAGGCGTGTCGAAGAATTATAATCCAAATTAACGAATTTGTAAACCAAATTAACGGTTAAATCAAAAATGTTTGTTTTCTTAAGTCTCACACAATACAGTAAATTACTATCACTGCTCTGTGCAATAATGTCAAAATAAAATCGCTTTTATAAAACAGTCGGCATAACAATACCATTGATGTAGTGTGCAACACCGCTTACGATTGTTGAGTCGCTGCAGTAATACGATCGGCACAACACTATCATTGATGTGTTCATTGAGCATTTTACCAACGCACAATGCAACAATAAGGAGATCAAAACGCCCAAACTGCCAGCACAATTCTTTCTTCGACAAGATGAATTATCATATCGAAGTTGAGATCATAATTGAGATGAATTCAACTTAATTGAGATGAATTCTAATATCGAAGGATTGAGATCAATACGACCGAGACAATGCAGTCACTTTCGAATCCATCAAAGATTATATCGTCGGAATCATATAACGACGGATAACGTGGTCAACATCAAATACAGTCATACCTACACTGTAAATCGAGGCCTTATCGTTTGGTTTATCATTTACACCGACACATGCTATCATTCGTTATTATCTCTGCTATTATTCGTTATTTTAGTAGATGGTTTTCCAATGAAGGGTTTAATTTTATTGTTTATTTTATATACAAACTGTCCACATTTGTAATCTACTTCATCAATTTTGGCACACTTGCGAACTTCCTTTTTAATTATATATTTAATAGTAGATAGTGCAGGATGAAAAAGGAATTACAATTTTTACTGTTTTTTATTGTTAGATGTTTTTTGTGTGTTTCGTTTATAGATTCGTCTTATTTTAGCATTGTTAATCAATCTTATAATTGCATGCTTTAAGTATCCTCAGTGTGCTAGATTTTGTCTAAGTTCCTTTAAACAGCTTTCTCTATCTTTTATCGTGCTCCATACCTAATATTCTCATCGCCTCATGTGTCACGCCTAACTCTGCGCGACAATCGATATACCATTGTTGACATTCCAATTTGTCTTACGCGTAACGCAATAGAATGACCCCTGCGACTTTGTCGGACATTCAATTCAACACATTCACTTGAGTATCAATCTATCCCCTTTACTATATACCACCGCAAACAGACCCAGAACGAGTAACTGCATTTGAAGTCAAACGATGAGCTATAACTCATCATTTTACATCCTCGAACGAGCTTGCTGCCACGACGTAGAATTCTCTCCAAATCCCTCATTTTACTTGTAGAAGGGAATGATGCCTGGATAGCATATTCGATATGGGGACGAACAAGCGCATTGTATAGCCGTGCAAAACACTGAGGAGATATTGACAAGAAACAAGTTTTAATTAGATAAGTCATCTTCCTTGCTGAACAGCAACGTCTTTCAATATCCATTCTAGTTTTAAGTGACGATTGCATAACTATGCCAAGATCACGAACCTGATTGGTCGAAATGATACTATATGTCCCGACACTATACAAGGAAGACACATTGGACCTGCCGAGACGAATGTGTAAGCACTTAGAAATGTTTAACAATACCCCAGTATTAACACTCCATGTATAAACCCTGTCAATGTCACGCTGTAAGCGGATATGGTCATCTGCAGATATGACCTCACATCAGATTTTGATGTTGTCAGCAAAGGCTAAACACGGACAATGGAGCTGTGTAAGTAAACTGTTCATAAACATGTTAAACAATAAAGGTCCTAGTACAGAACCCTGAGGAACTCTTGACGTAATTAAATGTGGTGAGGATAGGGTACTACCAACTCGTACTCTGAAAGATCTGTTAGATAGAAAATCTCTAATCCATCCAATAACTGAGCTATTAATGCCGTAGCTGACCACTGTTAGAATGAGGAGACTATGGGCGTAATTAAGTGGTGTTAAAGTACGAGCAATATTAACTTCGTAAATATTAACGCGTAACTTCGTTAGCGTTACTTCGTAACTTCGTAACTTCGATTGGCGTTACTTCGTTTCAATGCGTGTTTTTCCTCCTTCACTGCGGCATAGCAAGTTTCATCTGATTCCGACTTGTTCTCATTCTGATCCGCGCCCGATCGTCACACACAACATGAGCTTATTGCTTGCACGAAAGTATGTGCAGTGACGATTAATTGTTCGGTCGTGAGGGTATCGAAGTCTGGATTAGCTATGATCGAAGCATGCACGCTCTCAGGCAGGCCATTCACGAAATCACAGTGCTGCAATGTCCTGTCACCATTCACAATTCTATTGCTGGATTTCGCCACATTTGCCATAAATTCGGCCATTGCCATCCGCCCGTCCCATCTCATTGAAACCATCGCCTTGTAAGCTTCGAACATGGCTTTGCCAAAAGCGGAGCGTAGTCGTTCGACTAATTTCACGATATCACTCAGAACGTCCTCAGGAAATAAGTCGTAAACATCGAAAACTCCTCCATGCAGGAATAGTGGAAGTATTTTATGCGGCTCCTTGATCTCTTGAATCTTAACCGCTAATTCGAACTTACGAATCCACTCGTCAACTCCCGTACTTCCATCGTATTTCTCCATTACCTTATTGAGCTTGAAGATCATAACCGAAATAGCTTGTGCAATAGACCCAGCAGAGATAGAAACAATAATGTTTTATCTACGAGAAAACTAAAAGTTACAAGAAAAATATCGTTATATATCGCCCTTTGTGTTCGTGAACAGTTTACATAAATTAGGAAGAATCCTACACAATTCTCTTCACAATTCCCTTTCCTTGATCGGTCAGTAGTTGTCCAATCCATCGTTGCTCCTATTTTTTGCTATGTTCGCTTTCATTTAGATCTGAATCAATGACAACATAATCAAAGACATCCCTTTTTTCATTGTCGTGTTAAGTTACACAATGATTTACCGCTGCATCACGGTGTATCAATCTTTTATTAAAATCGCTTCGTCGATTGTTTAATCTAACATTCATCGACAATCCACTTTCACCTACATATTGTACACCGCAGATGCTCTACATGTGGCTGCATAAATGATACCTTTTGAGGCACAGTTTGTTGATTTCCGAATATTATATTTGAGTCCTGTGGTTGAACTAATTATTTTGATGGTTTCCTTTATTTGTATGCAACATTTTATGTTCCGTCGGTTACATTTCGTGTATTCATTTTTCTCAACTAATTGTTCAACTTTTTTTTTCAATTTGTTTCTAACTAATGTCTTTCTAATAGTATTAGTAGATTTATGAATGATCCTAATCGACAAATTAGCCCTTCCAAGTTTTGCTCGTTGACTATTCATACCATACATGATATCCTTTTGTAGGTTACGAATTTCTGGGTGATAGGGTATATATATCCGAATATCGTTCTTCTTTCGATTCTTATCTTTTACTGTTAAGAGATTGTTTTTATTATGCGCTTTTTTGAAATTTTGATAAATTTCTCTATTTGTATATCCTCTTTTTTCTAAATCTTGTTTGAGTTGCTTAAGCCACTTTGTTTTTTTTTCGATTTTTTACTACACAATTTAAGAATTCGTGTGGCGTCATTCATAATAAGATTATGTTTAATGAACATCGGGTGATTACTTTTCGCATGTAAGTAAACTCTCTTACTTTCGGGCCTTTGGTATAATGTAGTTCTTAATATTCCATTAATATCTCGGTAAATAAATGAAATTTGCTGGTGTTTGTATGTTTAATGTGAATTTCAACGGTCCAAATTCATTGATTTGTTGGATAAAATCATTTATCTCTGTAATATTTCCTTTCCGCAATGAAAATATATCATCTAAATATCGTAGCCATACGAGTGGTTTGTTTTGACAGTTTTCTATTAATTGTCGTTCGTAACATGCAACATAGAGTGTGGCATAACTTGAAGCGACCAGTATCCCCATCGCCGTACCAATAATTTGTCTAAACAATTTACCTTCGAACCTAAATATGTTATTTTCTAGGATTACATGTAATGCTTCGAGGATGAATTTACATTTTGTTGAGGGCCAATTTGCTTCCGACATTAAGAAATCTATTGCTTGCACTCCTTTATCATTGGGGATTGATGTGTATAGTGATGTAATATCAAATGTACATATTATATCTGTATGCACTATGTTTGATTTCAATGCTTCTATTTTTCCACAACAATCATATGAATTCATTATGTAGCTAGGCATATTTTTAGTTAATGGTTTCAATAGTTCATCAACAAAGTGAGATAGTTTTTCCGTTGGTACGTTAATATTGTTGATTATTGGTCTACCAGGGCATGAACTAATGTGTTTGTGGACATTAGTTCATGCCTGGTAGACCAATAATCAGCAATATTAACGTACCAACGGAAAAACTATCTCACTTTGCTGATGAACTATTGAAACCATTAACTAAAACCATTATAAGTTAATCCAATCAGTTTAGTCATCTCGTCAAATTTCGCCAAATTCTCATCATGCTCCACTTTTGTACGTCCACAAACTGTAATGTTTTCGAGATATGCGAAAGTATGTTTTAATCCATACACCTCTATTATTCGATCAATTGCTCTTTGGAAACAAGCAACAGCATTAGTCAAGCTAAACGGTAACCTTTTAAACTGATAAAGCTTGTCATCAGCTTCAAACCCCGTGAATATTTTGTCGTTTTTATGCAATTGGATTTGGTGATAGGCATACTTAAGATCTATAGCGGAAAATTTTTTAATTGATATAAGGAGAACAGCCCCTGTAGGATGTTGGTAGATGGCTCAGGGTAAGTTTAGTCTGAGTCAACTAAACTAGCTGGCGACACTGTAAAAGCAACGTTAAAAATTATGACTTAATAAAAGTTATATGTTCTCAATCACATTAGAAACACGTAAGTACTAACGATTTTAAGTGTAGATTTGGTAAATTTTACAGAAAATGTTGTAAATCTTGTGATGTCGTAAACAATATTAATAATAAAAATAAATGGAATATATCTGTAGAAAGTAAATTCTTCATCCGTTAGAAATCATAAGCGTAGCGGCTGTAAGTAGAGCGTGCGCGATTATCTTCAGCAGGTAACGATGATTAGCTCGCCACATAACGTCTAATTCATCCATTATTCATCCGCAAATTTAAATTCTCAAAGGTGCATTGTAACGCGGCTTTGGCAGTTGTTACAGGAGATTCACCCACTATGACATCGTCGAGGTACCACGAATTTACTTCAACACCTTCGTCAGCTCGTTGACTCGTTCTGCAGTTGTTGCGATTATTTATTAGTATCGAGCTTATTTTCTATATGTAAACATTATTTAAATATTATTTAAAATGTTTTTGATTTGCTTATCTTCTGTATGTTATTGTATATATTTGTAAGTAATTGTGTTATATTGTAACACAAATTGCGGCGCCTGGATGCAGATGCTTTAATATATCCCCGACGGTGCGTCCATTTAACTAATCAAGAAGTGAGTAGACTGGACTTAAAATAAGGCATTGCTGATCCAGACAATTTATTGCTGATTTCGTTTTGCCTGATTTAAGAAGGCTGATGAAACGTTTTTGCCACTGTTTTTGTGCCGGTCTGGTCCGTGAATTAGCAATTATCTTGCTTTGCAATGCACGTGCTTAACAGATGAGGTCATCAAGTTCGCCATTTTGACACATGTTTAATCTGCGCTCTAAAGTTTTTCGAATAACTGATACATTTCTTGCAGGAATTATTTGTAAAATGCATTGACACATTATCGCCGCTTCCTTCAATGCAAATACCTCACCATCCATTTTTTTGCAACAGTTTCATATTTCGCACAAAGCAAGTCGATGAACTCGTTGCTTGCGGTGCAAAAAGGAACCGTGAATAAGTTTAGTCTCCAAGTGATAACCTCTCTGAAATTTTAATCGAGTTTACATATGTAAGGATCTGCTGGTTCTGAACGATCACCTTCATATTCACCCATCGTCTGCTGATCTACATTTGACTGGTTCTGACTGATTGTGGCTTGACTTGCGCGTTGCGATCTTACTCGATTACAACATTCAGGGTCCGCGCAATTGTGGCATGCATTTCCGGATTTAAAGCAGCGACACCCCTTGCATCATACCGCTTGTCCGTTGCAAGAGCAGCACTTCTGCTCTGTTGCCGACTTTCCTCTTTATTTAATATTGTAAGTTTATTAGATCACAAACTTTTTTATGTATGTTTATTAGTTATCAAACTTTTTTCATTGTGTTATATTTTTTTAATGAACAATTTATTAAAAATAATCATATTAACTTAGGTTCCCGCAAATGGGCCTCAAATTGAAATTTACGATCCCAGACTGGGCAATATAATACAAAAAAGTTTCTCAATGTGAAACAGTAGTTAACTCTGTCATCCGAATAGTCGCAGAGATCGTTCTTTGTGCGCTAAAGCATAATCGCCTTCGTATGTCAGAAATGCAGTTTGCGTACGATTGTTTGCTTTTGATGTCAATATATCGTGCAGCCTTTCTTAATACGTGATCCAATTCTCTCCCAATTCCAGCAGCAGTCGAAACAATGGCTGGTATGAAAATCCCATCCTTCACCAGTGAAACACGCTCGCCATATTTAGCCATCTTGCGATTTGAATGATAGTCAAATGTGGAACTGACAGTTTGGTGAGCATAGGATGGAGCTAAATGGTTGAAAACGCAAATGTCGACATAAGACCGCTCCATCCTACCCTCTGAAAAATTCATACACACAATGTCCATTCTCGCAGATCTATCCCTCGTTGTGGTGCTAGATGCAAACACTATACCCTCATCTACTGGTCGTAATTCCACTTCCCGATCCATGCGATCATGCGCCTCACTTAGTATCGAGCCGATCGTGTCGCGTATGGCGTTGTGTCTGATAATTGTTCCGCCGCCGACTCTACAAGAGAGTACATGTCTTAAGTTAAACACTTCTGAACATCGACAAATTCCCTTACTTTTAATTGGTATATTGTATCTTATCGCAAGTGCATCCAAAAACTGTTGCTTTTGTAAATAGAATCCAGACGGTTTCGAAGGAATAGATGTCAACCAAATTGAGGCATTCTTCTGTGCAGCATGCTGTATACTTCGAGCCATTTCTTCACTTGCATTTTCCAAAATTTGTTTCTTAAGTTGCTGGTATATATTCCGATTATTTTTCCGGTAACCATCACAAAGATCCTTTAGTATTTCCCCAATTTCAGAACTGTTACTATGAATAACGTTTGCATTCGCTATTAGGTGTGATTGTTTAAAAACCTCTTCTGCGTTGGCTGATGGATCTATTATGCCTAAACCTCCATCTCTGGCGGGTAGTTTAATAATATCTCGAAGCTCTAACGTTAACACTCCCAATCCCATAATGCTCGGTATCAACTTCAGGAAAATATCATCAGCTAAGCCTCTGAACCATGATGACATTGTGTTATATTGTAATAATAATTGTTATATTCTCTCTCTTTTATGAGTAATTACCATGTAATTACTATTTTTATGAGTATTACTAATCCTAGTAATCTTGTAAGTTTAAACCAACGCACGTACATTCGACTGATTTGACAGAGCTACATATCATTGGAATAATTGTTTTAATTTGGTAATATCCAGTGGACAACGAACCATTGTTCTTTTCACTACGGGTTAAATGGCCTACACGTAATTGCAACTGGATACTCTATTAATTTTGAGTCTCTATCAGTGCTCTCATTTAAACCCGACATCCGGCTGCGAAAAATAAAAGCAATATTAATTAGAAAAAAACCAATAATAAACAGCAACGATTGCCATACTATGCTCACTTAGAATACCCTGTACATTGTATAATTTGATAATGCGCTTTGTTTTTACTTTGTAGATTACCTTGAAAATGGTTTCGCTTGGAAACCGAAATATTGGTGTTAACAACAATGTTCTGTCGGCGGATTCCTTTTCTTCTTTCAATAATAATGTGGACCAGACATCCTCGACTCTCTTTCAAATTTGTAATTACTATTTTTATGAGTATTACTAATCTTAGTAATCTTGTAAGTTTAAACCAAGGCACGTACGTTCGACTGTAATTGGCAGAGCTATAAAAGAGCTATACATCATTGGAATAATTGTTTTAATTTGGTAATATCAAGAAAATTGTTTTAACCTATTAAAGAAAGTTATTTTATCACAGCTTTATAACGCCTTTGTATTATTCATATATCATAAAAGTCATATACAAAGCACATTTTAGGAGCTTCTAATTGTGTAAACATTTTATCAGATTCTTTCGTGTTTACAACGACTATATATAAATCTACATTGCGTCTTCTATTATTTCCAGCACGCGGAGTGCAGTGTTTTTAGTCGTCAATGACTGATTAATTTAGTATCAGAACATTCTGGCAAAATAGCTGTTCCCAACTATTTTATGATTTTATTCGCACTGCGCTTTGTAAGCGCTTCAGTCTATTTAGTGATGCTTTTTGTATTTAAAATACAAATAAATAACAAAATTCAATATTGGTAAAGTAATTTGTATGCTCATGGTTTATTTGCACAAAAAATTGTTGTGGTGATTAAAAATGAACGATGGATGGCCATGGCGAATATACTTTTCAAATAAAAAATTCACAATTGGTACAATACATGATTGTAGTCTTCAACATGCATTTTCATCCTTAAAAAATCGGTAACGGATTGATCGCTTAAACATCAGAATGATTTTTTTATTACTGATAAAAACCTAAATTAAGCATAAATGAAATGTTACATTTCTCTTCACATGAGAGTTGAGCTAGAATTTTGAAAGTTCTAAATTCGATTGGGCTGGTTCAAGTAATATGAAAAAATCGTGTCAATTGAAAAAATTGAGAAAAAACGTAATCTCAAAAAGAGGTTCCAATTGACCCTACCGTAGACAGGAATTCTGGCCGTCACACAAACGAACCCAATTTGAGATTTCAGGGTAATATTTGTCTACAACATTAATAATAGACACGCGATCAATGTTGTTGAAGGCGTTTTTTAGATCTAGTTTTACCCAAACTCAGTCTTTATATTCTCGATGAAGATTTTCTAACCGTCTAATATGTTGCAAGATCTGCTCCATACCGTTTGGGGAAGCAACTCCAAGCTGGTGAGGAAGAAGGGTATCTGCAAAACGCTGCCGGAGCTTAATGCATACGCATTTCGAACATGAGCGGCGCAAAGTTTCTCCTTACAGCGATGGGACGAATCCATTCATCTGGCTTTTCTAGTGCTAAAAGATTAGCACTCGCTACGAACTGTTCGACATCAACAGGCACCAGTATAGCGACCATGTGGATAATTAAAAGGGTGAGCTTATTTCGTAGGACACCGTGATCAACTGACATCATATCACGAAGATGTTCTGCGCGCAATCCCAGGTATCCAGGCGACGTTGCGGGGGAAAATGATAGAATAGCAGCCTCAACGGTATCCGAATCCACTGACGAAGGCAAATAAATAGGCGGAGAATGTACCTCTTGATGAACACGGTCGTTGGGATGCAACGGCATTTATACCTCTCGCGTAACATTAGATGTTTCACATATCCCATCTGGATGAATCGTCGCATACTTTTTTTGTAGTTTCCACCCCTTACAAGTTCGATAACCTCTGTGCAAAGGTGATTGACGGATGAAGAGTTTTGAGAATATGGAGATTCTTATTCTCGAAATATGAATTGCTGCTTGTCCGCCGGAGCTGCTGCTAGTAGTCGAGAGAAAATCACAAGTTTTAAAGCATACGATTTTGGCTATTTATAGTCAGAAATCGCGTCCCGTGTTTGATGCGGGGAATTGGTTGTGATTTCGCTTTTCTCTTAGCAAGCGGGGTGACAAGATAAAATGATTAGAAGTTATATATTTTAGTTATAGTACCTTCTTCTCAGGAAAAATTCGCATGAAGATACGAGATATTTATATACTCATGACGTTGTATCATTGAGAGTAACTTAATCAATATTAAGGTCTCAGCTCGGAATTCTATTTTGTCTTGTGTCTCAAGAGCATAGATTCCACAAGTAATAACTTCAAAATTCGTAATGAATATGTGAAGATCCTCCTGTATGATGTTCTCATAGCAAGAGACTAGTATTAATATTTTGCATCCTTTTAAAGAGTCTATTGTGTATACAAATATACACCACTTTTATATTTCAAAAAATGAGCAGCTAACTATGTTTGTGCAGGTTGATCTAGAGAAGACCCCAATCTCACAAGCTAACCACTCATTCTCTACTTTATAAAAGCCCAAAAATGATAGTAAATGTTTCAAAATGATAATAACTTTCCACCAATTACAGAAAGAAAAACGAAAATATCTTTTCTTTTTTGCAAATAAGCAACAATCTTTTAAAGGAGCTACTGTTTCTTGTGCTTCCTCCTCCCTTGTTGTTCTTGTCTTGACTGCGCATAGAATTGTGGTTGCGACTGGCGCTGCGTCATAGGTAATGGTAGGAAGTGGTTTGGAGGCTTGGTGTTCGGATCTAATCCTACTTTCCGTGCCAATTCTACTACTCGGCATGTAACTCTGGGGAGCTTCAGAGCTACAGTATGCCATCCGAAAGCCACCACCATATGCATGGTGATGACCCTCTTTAAGAATAATTGAAACCATTCATCCGTGATGCTTTCTGAAATCCGTTCTTTATGCATCGCCTTTAGGATCTGTTCATACGCTGCCAGTTCATGGGTATCCCTAGCCTTGGTCTTATTATTAGCTAAGACTAAAGATACCTGTTCGATGATTTCCTCCACTTTAGATAATGTATAGCCTAAGCTATTATCCACGGTCATCATTGGCGTATCTTCTGTGACTGGCTTCTTGAGTTAAGTAATCTGGTGCTGTATAGCCTGAATCTGCGTGTACATCTGTTGGTGCGCCTGGTTCGTATCTGACATCTCGCTACTTGACGTAGAACTGGTAGATTGGTAGAGACCTTGTCCCATCCCCATAGGAACCACATAAGAAGGGTCCGGAAAGCAAAGCTTGTTTCTCTGAGATGTCAGAAATCTTGCTACAGTCCCTCTGCCTGTTACCCCTTTCATTTTATCATACATTGCTACGAGGCATTGTGGGATTTTAACTTTCTTTGTCATTTTTGAAAAAGTATAATTGCCAAGAATAGAGATGTCGTAATTATCTGTACTATTGAGCATAGAGAATACAGCTTACAGTGTTTCCATATCCATGTTAGGTCCCCACCTCTTGGCATCAGCATTATCATAAATTTCTAAGCATCTGTCTTCCTCCTCCACAGAGATTCTGTGACACCTTCGCATTATTTCTTCCATCTTCTAATCTTTGTGTTTGGAGTTTTGCAAGTTCACACTGTCTCCTTCGATGTACAGTTTTGCCACTTCCTCAACAAAAAAGGTCCCCACTCACATAGACTAATTCATGACATAAATCTATTACCAACTTGATCTTTATGAACAATATAAAAGCAATATTTAATCCAATTAGCATGCAAGAAATCGTCTATGAGAATGAGGGCTTGATTGCCATAAGTGCTGAATGAGCCAGCTGCATTGGACCCATTATATGTGCCCACACCTTCTAAAATAGTTAGAAAAGATTTAGATGTCTGAGGTGTCCTCTCAACTTCACCTTCCTTCATACCCGCATGGTTGTTCAAAGCTGGGGTTTAAGAAGACATGTTTAAAGACTTTTATATCCTTAGGAGGTCTATACTTCCTGCATAAAGCACTTGCAGCATATGGGTGAGACACGTATCTGTTTCCTTTTCAGCAAGCCTCTCTCTATGTAGCTTTCTTCGGTGGGTACGCTTGGAGTTTGAGTCTATTCTCTGGCATTGTAAATTTCCAGCTCCTCAAGAATACCACTGTAACAAAGTGCTTAGGCAGGTTCTGAAAAAGCTTTAACTTTGTTGTATAATCTAGAAACAAACATGCTTGATGCATAGTATGAAAACTCTTTGCTGGCACTCCTATCTTGAGGCATAGCAAAGTTTACTCCTTCAGACATCCACTTTGTGAAACCAGCTCTTTTTAGTTTATCCAGTGCTGTATCTGTCTTTATCATATTGCACACGTAAATCACTTCAACTACAGAACAAGGTCTTAAGGGTTGCAACTTCTTCAACAGGTTAGGGATGGAAGAGGAATGGCTTAAGGTAGCTGAGTAGAGGTATCTAGTCAGGTCTGAAGCTTGAGCGAAAGAGTATCTGTTCACCAAAAGTAGATGCATCATGAAGCACATATCTTCCCCTATAGTCGTTCCAGAAACTGAATCTGTCAGCCTTGCTTCCATCATGTAGTGCAGCAGAGAGAAAGCCATATGAACTTTCTATTAAAGCTGATAGATTTTGCAACTGACCATTTGTTCCCTTTTTCCTTTATTGATGTTGTTAGCACCATCGAGTTTGTGAAGTTATCAGATGTGCAGTTCCTATGTATCAAGCTAATCGAGGCTAAATCTCCGTTTCTTGTCGTGGTCCATGTGCATCTACCTGCTCTTCTGCTGAATGACGAGCTTAGACTTTTTGCTATCTCGTACCCATAAGCTATACATCTAGCAACATTGCTTCTAAAAGCAAATGTCAGTTCTTTTGCAAAAGCTGTGCAGTAATTTTCTATTTTCTTATTTGGAGTCAATTTTGTAGTCATATTATTAAGCCTTTCAAAACAAGGAGGCATTTCATCTGATCTTCCTGAGTCACACTCATCTAGCATTTCGAAGCAATTGTGATAAGTTCTTGCAACAGAATCGTCCCCTGCAGATAACAAAGACCTGTAATCAGGATTCTTCTGGTCGTTTTTCATTTTCTTTAACTCATAAGATATTGAGTTTCTAGTCAGTGAGTCTACTATGTGGAAATCAGTCATAAGAGTGGAGATGTTAAAGATTATATCATACACTTTTTCGGAAAGTCTCTTTATTAGTGCCAATGGCTCTGAAGGGTCAGAAAAGTACCTAATTTATTTCTTGTCTCATTTGCTTTCTGCAGTATGAGCCCAGAAATAAGGAGGCTCAGTAATGTACTCAAACCACCCACTTGTTAGTTTTCCCCCTCCTTTCTCTAGCCTTAATATAAATAGACTAAGGTCATCTACAGCTTCTACTTCATCCATTTTCTCAAACATGTTGGCACAGCCACAGACTCTGGGCTTAAGCCTCATGTTTTCCCCTGTGGCACTCTTGACGTAGTCTGACAGTGAATTGTAGGCTGACGAACCTTTGAACTCTCTTTCAAACAGATACATCATTTCAGGATTATTGGATGAAGCCATCTTCTTCAATCTGTCTGATTTCACTCTCTCTAGATAACGGTGCCATAGTTTTCTCTTTTTGTTTGATATTTTCTATTGTCAGTTTTTCAATCAATTCTGCGGAACGTAATAAATCGCTTCTTTTCCCCATTGCAAGGCTAATTGCCAGATCAAATTTTGGCCCTGCTACCACTGTTATCAGATGTTTCATCAAGTTAGCCATTGCTTTCTCTTCATGTTCTGATCTATTTATAAGTCTTACACTCTTTCTTACACTTTTAGAAAATCTCTCATGGAGTTTGTTAAGTTTCTCTTCTGCCAGACTTTTATCACTAGTGGCATCTATAACTAAATTTTGTTCTTCGAAATACAAGTCCTCAACGAAAGACATTCTTCTGTAACCTCCTATTTCATGTCCCTCCAGGAATACAGCTCCAGTACCTTCTAGAGCTATCTTTGAAATTTGCTCAAAGTGATTAGAAACCTTTGGGTAATTATCATCCAAGTAGAATCTCAAATGGCTAAGCATAGTGCCTGGCAAATTCTTTATCATAGTACTATAGCCTCTGAAGAAGTCTTTAGCCCCTTCCACTTTTCCTGACTCTAGCATTTTAGTCTGAGCCGGTATGGTCGCATAAGCCACTTTTAGTCTCCTTCTCTCAAACAAGACCTGAGTCGTGTAAAGTATGGGTTTAACATTTATGTTTGTTACGATCATTTTGTGTTGGATTTGTTAGACTATAGTAAATATATTATGTTCTTCGATTTACAATTAAATTCGCCCGTGATTTTGTATTTTAGAGATGTGGCATTGCTCTTAAATGATGAAGCTGCCTCCATATCGGTACAATTTGCACACATTTTACCCCCACACCGATTACATCCGAAGTTTAGGACACCTATATTGTTTCTAATTGAGGAAAGAAGTACTTTTTTTATTATTAAAACGTTTAGACTATTGTCTTCATCAGTTAATGCACACTCAAACTTCACTGCGTATCTGACTATGTATTACGATTTCCGCGAAAGAATCTATTAAAATTTAAAACAATGCTGCGTGCTTAGTGATTTGTCGCTCATCAATTGTGCTATCCAATATAATTCCTCGTGTTTTCTAAGTCGAATGAAAATAACCCTTAATGGATTAAGAATAAAAAAGAAGCTTCAGGTTAACTGGTCGATGATATCAGATGAACATAGGAACAAATTGGAAACACGTTGGCGTAGGATCGTACGAAGCTGTGAACAATCACTGAATAAAATAATGCGCGATTTTTATTCATATGCGGATACACAAATGAAAGGCGACATTGATGAAACTGAGTATGCGCTCAGATTGAGATAGAAGTGTAATAAACTGAGTAAATTAATGGAGAAACGTGTTGATTCTGCGACACTAGGTAATATGCATGTTTAAAGAAACAGAAGATCTGTGAATAAACGAAGGTGGTAATCGTTCCAGAAACATGATATAAGTAATGTGGTGAATATTAGTGGAAAGGACATATCCAATAGCCAATTGGAAACACTGTCATTAGGAATGAAATTTATTCCCACATCTCGGGAGTTTAATCGTCTTGAGTTGATACAGTCATTACAAAATACGGTTAGAGGATTTTTTGCGGAAACGGATGAGAACACTGAGTACAAGTCGAGTATCATTGGCAAAATAACAATGAAAAATGATTTGAGTTTAAACAAATATATACAACTAAAGCCCAACACAGGAATAGAGTCGAATCTAGGAAAACAGAAAAGAAGAACACTAATGAATCTATCCAAATACGAGGAAATCATTATTTTACCAGCTGATAAAGGTGGAAAAGTCGTAATATACAACTATGATGATTACATCAAGGAGGGGTATAGACAACTCAATACAGATACGTATGAAGAGATTGATCGGGATAGGTTTGAATCAATCATAATAAAAGTTAATGAGAAAATCACGACAAGCTTCACTGGAAAAGAGGTAAACAAATATGTTCAAAATTCACCATATCCGGGGAGTCTATATCTACTACCAAAGCTACATAAAGGAATTATACCATGTTTATGTAGACCGATAATCAATAACAATTGTTGCGCAAATGAGTTAGTGTCAGGATATCTCCAACAACAACTGTATCCATTACTTCAACAATGCACTTCATATTTAGCAAGCACGGATGATTTCCTTCGTGCGTTTGATAGGATAAAATCTACCATATCCGAGAACGATATAATTGCATCAGTGGATGTCGTAGCATTGTATACCTCGATAGATCCTTTTTCATTGATATTTTAGTCCTGTCTTGGTGCTTTCTATAAATGTAGTTTTTTCATATCCGCACAACACATACATCGGCTCTTCCCACACGACTTTGAAAGACCGTGTTCAAGATCATCGCAAAAAATCGATGGTTGGAGTTTGCTTGAAACTAACATGTTCTTCAAGAAATCAGTATATTCAGATTAGAATGCATAACCTCCTAATCCTTCCTCAAGTTATTTCTGTTAATCACTCGTACTCTTTCGATTATTTTGTAAATCTTTTTTTGGTGGTATCCTCGGTTAATTAGATTGGTGGTTAGTTGTGATAAGTGTTTTTCACGATCTGTTACAATATTACATATTTTACATATTCGCTTTGCTTCATTATTTATCATAGTCCGTTTAGTACTCGATGGAGCATGTGAATGGGAGTGCATGTATATTGGATGTGATGTTGGTTTGTTGTATAGTTCCAATCTCACATCATCAGTGTTTTCACAATTTATTGCCACATCAATAAAATTGCATTTTTTACCATTTTCTTCCATATTCAGCGTAAATTTAAGACCAGACACTTCCTCCAAAGTACTGATGTAAATATATAGTTCAAGGTTACCGTTCCATGCCATGAACACATCATCGATGTACCCCCAATAGAAAATGAGATGACTCACTGTTTTTTCTAGCATAATAGACTCTACCCATCCAAGAATGAGGATGGTGTAAACATGAGCTAACGGTGTACTCTTTGATGTACCTTCTACTTGCTGATATAATTTCCCGTTGAATCCAAAGTAACTATTTTCAAGAACAGTTTGCAGCAATAATAAGGTGTTTTCAATTTTCTCGTTGGTCCATTGATCTAGTTATATATGTTCGGATGATACTTGATTGTCTGAGTTCAAACCGGTTAGCGTCAGGATCTCACATTTAAGGATTTAGAAATAAATTGTTGGTTGTTTAGTTAAAACTCACACAATTAAAGCAACAAACAGCGTATATTATTTAAATTTCCATAGCTTTCGGGCACATCCCTTCTTCAGTGGAAGTTCCACGCAATATCTACAATTCATAAAACACAAGTTATCAATTCATAATAAATTCATAATGAAAATTATATTCAGAAAGCAAGGCAAAATAGTGGTCGATGTGCACAGATCTACCACCTGTGTTAGGGCATGTGGTTGATGTGCTCACTGATTAAGTGGCGATCTGCCATCAACTGCCCAATCCAATCTAATTCCCGTTCTTTACGTTTCGATGTATCCAAAATGTTGGATTCTAATATCGTTGTACGCATCTGATGGTTAGGGTTATCAATGCAATGCAACGCTACCCCATCATTCTTAGGCCTATTATGTGATATATCGCATCGTCTTGTGAGGGCGCGAATATTCATCTTACCCATGCTGACCCACGTACATATACAAACAGATTTCACACATTGCGAGGTAAACAACACCTTTGTTTTTGCAGCTATTCACTCCGCGAATATGATATTTCGCTTTTGTAATTGTGCTGCAAAACGTATCAGTGTCATTCATTTCGTCGCAACATTTACAGCGCTTATCCCCACATTGCCTGCTGCGGCCGTCCGCCAATTTTGTCCCAGGTTTCTTTATAAGGCTACCAATTGTGATCTTACTGCGGAAAGCGATACGTGGTTGTTGACTCATTGATCGACAGTCGGCATACACGGTGTTACTCGCAGCTACAAAGTAGCGCTGCAACTTGTCCAGCTTAGGGTGGTAGACAAATGTATTATATTGGCAATCACCCGCAGGTTTCAAAGTTTTCGTTAAAAGGTCGTTTCTGTACAACTTAAGAACAATCTGCTTTTGCTTAGTAAGAATATTCTGTCGATACCCCGTTTTACATAATTCCGATATAAGGGCGTTCGCATTAAGCACGTAGTCGTCAGTCTTCGTATATATATCAAAATAGGTAAGTATATAAAATTAAACCAAGCTTCTTTTGCAATTTTATTTAAAAACGTTTTCAGGTTACCCATTCGTCAGTAGCACAATAATATTCAATTAAATTTTATATACTTACCTATTTTAATATAGGTAAGTATATATTTTAAATACGGTTTACTTTTATATACTTACCTATTTTGATATATTTATGAATCCGACAGAAACAAGGATCGCAAGCTGTGGTTCAAATAGCCCAAATGATAATTTCTATATATATAAATTGTTATTGCGAAAAATCCCTTGAAACTGAGGTCCAGGAGCCAAAGCTGGCTACGATTGATTTTTAATCCATATTTGCTGCTAAATAGCTGGACTTCGACTATATATATATATATATATATATATATATATATATATATATATATATATATAATTTTATATCTGGATGTGTTAAACTGTGCTCCGGGAGCTAATAAGCTTCAGTTTCATAATTGTAGATGTTGCCAAAAACCGGAGTTCGATTACAAGTAGAGCAGATTTCCTTATCACTCCTAGACGAGCTGATGGTAGCCGGCAGCACTCATCAGTAGTTCACCCTACTGATGAGTGCTGCCGGCTACCATCAGCTCGTCTAGGAGTGATAAGGAAATCTGCTCTACTTGTAATCGAACTCCGGTTTTTGGCAACATCTACAATTATATATATACATATATATGTATATATATACGCGGGCATTTAGAATCATCGATTCTAATGCGGGCGTAGCTTGCGCCACGCGTCGCGTCCCCGGGTTGCGGATAGGGGAGTGTCCTGTAGATATACAGGGTAGCTGCGATTTAAGCAAGCTTTGGCTTGACGAATAAGCAGTCGCGGACAGCTAGCAGTAGCGTTATCGCGATGGCGACGTATAGTGTGGCAGCCTTACGTCTATAAAATCCATCCATCCATTGGGGGCTTAACGCTATGATATGGCGAGTCGATCCCGCCATTAAATAAGGATCTGCCACTTGTTACCGGACAAGTTACACTATTGGATTAGTACCGGTTAGGCCCACCGCTTATAACTGTGGTTGACGATAGGCTCTGCGACAAGCCAGTCACAAAAACAAATAAGTCGTTATCAAAGAAAAATGGAACACACCTAAAAATGCAAACACGAAACATAGATAAGGCGTCCACTAAATTCGACGCGGTAAGACGAGGCCCGGTTTTACTGATAAATACGCGAGGGTTCCCGACGCATGGACGACGCCGGGATTTAAGTAATCCAGTCCAGTGTTATAAAAACACAAATAAAGCTCACGAAAAGATGCGCGTAGCATCTCTAAACATCGGCACACTTACTAGTAGGACCGAAGAACTAGCGATGATGCTGCGAAGAAGGAAAATCGACGTATGTACATTACAAGAGACGAAATGGAGTGGTGCAAAAGCCTATGACTTGGAGCGCGAACGCGGCAATAACGGTTACAAACTTTTTTACAACGGTAACACTCGAACACGAAATGGGGTTGGTATAGCTATCTCCGAGCAGTTCCGTGATGCTGTAAAGGAGGTGAATCGTTACGACGACCGGCTAATGAAGATATCCATCGTTACCATGGAGCGAACAATTCACATTTTCTCTGCTTATGCACCACAGACAGGACAAAGCGAATCAGCGAAAGATACATTTTGGGAGATGCTGGACAGCAACACACGCAAAATTCCCGCTGAAGATTATCTAATAATCGCAGGAGATCTCAACGGTCATGTCGGCCAACGGAGGAAATCAGTGCCATGGTGGAAATGGATACGGTCAGAGAAACAAAGATGGCGAGCGCATTGTCGACTTCTCAGACTCCCACGACCTCATCATCACCAATACATGGTTCATAAAGCGGCCCACACAGCTTCCAACATACTACAGTGGAGTAAACAAATCGCAGATTGACTTCATTCTTGTACGGCGCAAACAAATGTCCACTGTACATGACGTAAAGGTTATACCTTATGAGACAACAGCAGCACAGCATCGTCCCGTAATCGCAGTTTTGAATATTAAACCACCCAAACAACATCAGGAAAAGCGTACCGGCCCATCACGCATCAAATGGTGGCGATTCCACGAGAAGGAGTCTGAAATGATACATCGCATACAATTGCCTGACGTAACAGACGTCGAGAACACATGGAACAGAGTCAAAGATATTATCCACATCGCCGCCAAAAAGACAATTGGATCCACCAAGCCCGGAAGACGCTACATCAATTTTGATACTTGGCTTTGGACAGATGAGGTGAAAATGAGGGTGCGTGAAAAGAAGCGACAATATCACGTATTCCTCGATGATAAGACCCATGTAAATTGGCAGAAGTATCACGAAGCCAAGCGTAAAGCGAAGAAAGCCGTGGCGTCCGCACGAGCCATCCATTATGAGGAAGTGTACAAGAAGCTGGATACTCGAGACGGCGAACGCGACCTTTTCCGACTTCTCAAGCTCCGCCACAAACAAACTCAGGACATCGAAAAGTTCCACTGCGTTAATGATAAAAACGGCGAACAAATCGTAGGTCGACCAGAAGTTTTAGAAAGATGGCGTGAGTATTTTGAGGAAGTATGTACTGAAGAGTTCACTCACCCCCCAATCTCACAAGCCCAAACAGTACTCGGTCCATTACTCCCAATTAGCACGGAGGAAGTTGATGAAGCGTTAAAGAGGACAAAGAAGGGAAAAACAGCAGGCCCAGATGACATCTCAGCCGAGCTATGGAAATCCAAGTGCTGGAACCCAGCACCTTGGTTAGCGAAACTCTTTAACAAAATCATCGAAGAACACACAACACTGACTGATTGGCAATATAGCACCACGGTACCAATTTGGAAAAAGAAAGGAAATCCAGCTGAATGTTCAAACTAACGCCCTATCAGATTGCTATCTCATACTATGAAGGTATTCGAGCGAATTCTTGATCAGCGTATACGCAAAATCGCAAATTGTACAATCAATCAGGCTGGTTTCGTCAAGGGATGTGGCACCACCGACGCCATACATGCCGCGCGGCTGCTGATCGAAAAATATCGGGAAAAAGACACACCTCTTCACATAGCATTCCTCGACTTAGAGAAAGCTTTCGATCGCGTTCCACATGAGCTTATCTGGCATGCGCTACGCCAACATCAAATCCCAGAGCATCTGGTTGAGTGGGTCAAGCTGCTCTACATCGGCCCAAGAAGCAGAGTACGATGCACAGCTGGAGTATCAAAACCATTTCGTATTTCCGTCGGCGTCCACCAAGGAAGCGTGCTTTCGCCACTTCTGTTTATTCTGGTCATGGATACCTTAACGAGCGACATTCAGCGTCAAGCACCTTATACCCTACTATATGCGGACGACGTCTTTCTAGCTTCCGTCAATAAGACCGACCTCACGCAGTTAGTCAAGCTTTGGAATGACAGATTAGCACAACATGGCCTGCGGCTAAACACTAGGAAGACTGAGTACTTGACGACCAATACAAACGATACGGGCACGATCAATATCAACGGAACAGACCTTCCACGGACCGAAAATTTCAAATATCTAGGATCGGTGCTCTCAGCTGATGGCGAATTGAACAACGAAATAACTGCCAGAATCAATGCTACATGGATGAAGTGGCGTGCTACAACTGGCATAATGTGCGACCGCAAAATGAAGGATAGCATAAAGTCAAAGATATATTGAAGCGTTATTCGTCCCATTGCTCTTTATGGAGCAGAATGCTGGCCTATCACAAAGATAGCGGAACGTCGTCTCGCTGTCATGGAGACGAAGATGCTTCGATGGACAAGCGGTTTTAGTCTCCTAAATCGGGTTCGCAATGATGATATTTACCGACGATACGGTGTGATGCCTATCCGTGAGAAAATGCTAGAAGCCCGTCTCCGCTGGTTTGGCCACACTCTACGGGCACATGACGGTTCCATCGCAAAGGCAGGCTTGAAAATAGACTTTAAAGGCAAACGCCCCAAAGGACGACCAAGACAGCGATGGTCTGACACGCTGCACAAGGATCTAAGAGATGCTGGACTACACCCTGATCTGGCTTCGGATCGTTGCAAATGGAGGATGCGTTCCATGAGAGCCGACCCCGCCAACACACGGGATAAAGGCTAAAGAAAAAGAAGAAGATATATATATATATATATATATATATATATATATATATATATATATATATATATATATATATATATATATATATTGGTAATAATCGTTAAACCGGCTGTTGACGGGATCGTCCATTATGAGATCCTTTTTGTATATTTTGTTATTGAGTAAAACTGTCAAAAAAAGACAAAAATAAATAAGAGCACTTGATTTGTTTTTTATAAACGCGTTTCGCTTCAACAATAAAGCTTCGTCAGTAATCACAGTATTTTTGATTGGAAATATACAATACAATGTAACGTCATATTTCAGGAAGAATTCTCAGATAAACGTCTTATATTATTTTTATTTCTGAGTTTGTATAATTTCATAAATAGAGCATATATTACGATTTCAGGGCAGATGGTATATATGTTCTGTGTTCAGCTGCTTGTCTGTCATAAACTGCCCGATCCAGTATAGCTCGTTTTATTTTCTTTTCGTTTCGTCCGTTAGATCTGCATTTATGATAATTGTATCCATGATGTGATCAGGATTTTCGACGCAATGTCTCACTGCCCCATCGTTCTTCTCACGTTTTTGTAAAATGTCCGATCTTTGTGTAAGCTCCCGAATATGCATTTCACAACTGGTTTGGCCGATGTATGTCATAGGGCATATTGTGCACCTACAGCAATATACCACATTTTTACTTTTGCAATTGACATTGCCCCTGACATTGTATGATCGATTCGTTATCGTACTCTTGAAAGATTCCGCTAACGTCATTTCGTTGCAACATTTACATCGTGGTTTTCCACATGGGCCACTTATTCCTCTTTCATTCCCGTATTTCGGAAATTGCAATATATTTCCTATAGTGCCGCTACTGCGAAATGCAATATGAGGTTGCCTTGTCATGCTCTTAATGGTGGGGTCTAGTGATCAAATGGCTAAGTTTACGTCTTTTTGTAGATTTCGAAAGGATGGGTTAAACGTGAAGGGTGTGTATAATTTTTTATTATTGTCGTCTTCCCTTTTGTTTGGTCGCTTGTCTAACAATTTAGACCTATCGATCTGATCTACTTCTCGGATCTGTCTTATTATCATCTTGTCTCTATATCCTCTATGGTGCAACTCATCATGTAGTATTTCTCTTTGAATTTTGTATTCGTCGTCATCCTCACATATTTCTTTATTCATAATACCTCATTACGCACTACCAACCGTTTGATTCTGAGGGGTACGCAGCTATTTGCGTGAAAGATGGTTCTGTATCCGGCGAATTTTCTGTGTACCGTTGTCCGCCATATCCCACTATCACCCCTGTATATTTTGGTGTCAAGGAAGCTCACGGTGGATGTCGAGTCGGAAAACAGTACTTGTTTCTCATTAGTGCGTGTAAACTTGAGTTCACTGTATTTGTTCAATTTATCTATGAATTCATCTAATTTTATTCCTCCGTGTTCCCAAATTAGGAGAATATCATCTATGTATCTTACCCAGAACAATGGCCTATAATCGGAATTTTCGATATGCCGTTCTTCGATCTCGGCCACATACAGGCCAGCAAAAACTGGAGCGACTGGACTTCCCATTGCAGTACCGACTGTTTGGATCAAGTGCTCTTATTTATTTTTGTCTTTTTTGGCGGTTTTACTCAATAACTATATATATAATCTGTTTAATTATCAGTTAATTAATCCAGAGAACAAAAACTTCTAATTTATTGAAACAACGCGTTTCGAAAATTTTCTTCTTCAGGTGATTACACTAGATATTTTCTGCAGAATATATATTGATTCCGACATGAAAGAATTCAGCGTATATCAATCACATACCAAAATTCCAATTACCATGGTACATGATATTCATGATACTTATTTAGCATTTTATCACTCATGATTTGTCCTATCCAATATTGCTCCGTTTGTTTCCTTTCATAGATATTTTTAAACCCTCCTTGTACAATTTGCGTTGATAATATATGATTTGGAAACTCAATTTTGTGATTAACCACTCCGTCAAATCCTATTTTGTTCTTTAGAATATCAACACGTATATTGTTTATTCTCAGGTTTAATTGTCTACCGCTCTCTCCGATATACTGTTTTTGGCAATCATTGCATGTTGATAAATATATTATATTCTTTGATTTACAAGTATGGTTACCTCTTGTTTTGTACGTTAACCCGGTGTGTTGACTCTTAAATGTGTTTGTAACATTCACTATATCCGCACAACATTTACATCTTTTATCTTTACATGTAGCTGAGCTACCCATACTTTTCGTCGCTTCTGCCATATTTTTAATTTTTGAATGTACAATTTGACTTTTAATGTTTTTTTTTGTTTTTAAAATACACCTTAACTCTGTTTAGGCTGAACAAATTTTGATATTTGTTTGTGTTTAGTAATTTGTTAATATTTTCAAACGCTGCGTTATACTCTAGAATACAATTAATATTTTTATTGTCCTCCGAGCAGGCTTCCTCTTTGTGGTTTTTCAGCAAAATTGATCTGTTCATTTTTCTAACTCTGTTGTACTGTGTTAGGCACTGCCTATGAGAATATCCCCTATTTTTTAATTGGTCCATTAATATTTTACTACTTGATTCAAATTGTGATTTCTCGCTGCATATTTTCCTTCTTCGGATAAATTCATTGTATATCAATGTTCTTTTTGTTTTTGGTGAATGAAAGCTGCTAGCGTGCACATATGATGCCACGTTTGATTCCTTTTCATACAGAGTTGTTTGAATCCTTCTGCGCTTATCTCTGTAAATAGTTGTATCTAAAAAGTTCGTATTTCCGTTGCTTTCTGGTAAGGCCAGTGTAAATTTTAGTTCACTAAAACGATTTAGATCTGATACAAGTTCTTGTAAGCTTTCAATGTTGTATGACCAAACTATTAAGATGTCGCCGATGTATCTAAACCAAGCTTAAGGTTTAAGTCTTCGAGTTTTTAGGTACTGATCCTCAATCTCAGCTGCATATAGGTTGGCGTATACGGGCGCTACCGATGTACCCATTGCAGTCCCCCATACTTTTGTATAAATAATCTATCGTTAAATTCAAAACAGTTGTTGAATTTGCTTGTAATCGAACTCCGGTTTTTGTCAAAATTCTTGATTATATATATATATATATATATATATATATATATATATATATATATATATATATATATATATTTAAGTAAGAGTTCAAATCGAGCATATTCTTCAGTCTGCAAACTTTCGTCACTCCTAGACGGTCATGTGATAGCCGGCAGCCATCGTCAGTAAGATGAACTATCACACGCCGTTTCGGCTGCCTCTGTGACATTGTGAAAATGCATTTCCGACATCTAGCTTAAATTGTTGGTGGCGTTAGCTCTTAAATCCAACAATTTGCAATGCAGACCATCATAAACAACCAGAGGATCAAACTTTTGGATGCTTGACTGTAAGAAACCGAGATTGAGTGGATCAATTCTTTCTATGTAATCATAAAAGTTTCGTTTGAATCGGTATTGCTCGAGATTGCGAATAGCAATTCTTTCCGTATATTTAAGTAAGAGTTCAAATCGAGCATATTCTTCAGTCTGCAAACTTTCGTCACTCCTAGACGGTCATGTGATAGCCGGCAGCCATCGTCAGTAAGATGAACTATCACACGCCGTTTCGGCTGCCTCTGTGACATTGTGAAAATGCATTTCCGACATCTAGCTTAAATTGTTGGTGGCGTTAGCTCTTAAATCCAACAATTTGCAATGCAGACCATCATAAACAACCAGAGGATCAAACTTTTGGATGCTTGACTGTAAGAAACCGAGATTGAGTGGATCAATTCTTTCTATGTAATCATAAAAGTTTCGTTTGAATCGGTATTGCTCGAGATTGCGAATAGCAATTCTTTCCGTATATTTAAGTAAGAGTTCAAATCGAGCATATTCTTCAGTCTGCAAACTTTCGTCACTCCTAGACGGTCATGTGATAGCCGGCAGCCATCGTCAGTAAGATGAACTATCACACGCCGTTTCGGCTGCTCTGTGACATTGTGAAAATGCATTTCCAACATCTAGCTTAAATTGTTGGTGGCGTTAGCTCTTAAATCCAACAATTTGCAATGCAGACCATCATAAACAACCAGAGGATCAAACTTTTGGATGCTTGACTGTAAGAAACCGAGATTGAGTGGATCAATTCTTTCTATGTAATCATAAAAGTTTCGTTTGAATCGGTATTGCTCGAGATTGCGAATAGCAATTCTTTCCGTATATTTAAGTAAGAGCTCAAATCGAGCATATTCTTCAGTCTGCAAACTTTCGTCACTCCTAGACGGTCATGTGATAGCCGGCAGCCATCGTCAGTAAGATGAACTATCACACGCCGTTTCGGCTGCCTCTGTGACATTGTGAAAATGCATTTCCGACATCTAGCTTAAATTGTTGGTGGCGTTAGCTCTTAAATCCAACAATTTGCAATGCAGACCATCATAAACAACCAGAGGATCAAACTTTTGGATGCTTGACTGTAAGAAACCGAGATTGAGTGGATCAATTCTTTCTATGTAATCATAAAAGTTTCGTTTGAATCGGTATTGCTCGAGATTGCGAATAGCAATTCTTTCCGTATATTTAAGTAAGAGTTCAAATCGAGCATATTCTTCAGTCTGCAAACTTTCGTCACTCCTAGACGGTCATGTGATAGCCGGCAGCCATCGTCAGTAAGATGAACTATCACACGCCGTTTCGGCTGCCTCTGTGACATTGTGAAAATGCATTTCCGACATCTAGCTTAAATTGTTGGTGGCGTTAGCTCTTAAATCCAACAATTTGCAATGCAGACCATCATAAACAACTAAGGACTTACCGGTGAGATTGGGGTCTAATCTAGGCCAACCTGCACTAAAAGTAAGAAATCGTTCTTGGAGATATAGAAATTATAGCCAATCTGCTACCTGGTAAGGGTGTTCTTAATTGGACGTAATCTCCTTATAGGGATAGTAGATTGGTTATACTTGCCAATCTGCAATGACATAAATACGGAAGTGGTGTACTCTGTTCTTGTGCAATATATTTCTATATTCGCAAAGACTTTATTCTGGATAAGATACACTATACTTCAGATATCTGCTATGATAAAACATCATACGGATAACATACTACAGGTCTTTTCAGACTTTGGTATACTGACTTATATATAAATCGGCTATTAGGTCACAATACAAATGATTTATATGCTGCATTGCCTTATTATTCAATAAGCTCTCACATTGACAAAACGTCATGAGAATAGGAGGCTCTTGAATTATGATTCAAAGTCATCTTTGAGGATACTATATAAACAATATATATCTTCTCTACTAGATACATAGATTACAACAATTTATTATCTTGTCACCGCCTGCTTTAAGAAAAAAAGCGAAAGCAACAACCAATTCCCCGCCTAAATCACGGGACGAGATTTCTGACTATAAATAGCCAAAATCGACTGCTTTCTACTCGTGCTTTTTTCTCGATTACACTTGCAGCAGTTCCGGCGGACAAGTATGATGTCCGCCGGAACTGCTTTATGATGGTCTGCATTGCAAATTGTTGGATTTAAGAGCTAACGCCACCAACAATTTAAGCTAGATGTCGGAAATGCATTTTCACAATGTCACAGAGGCAGCCGAAACGGCGTGTGATAGTTCATCTTACTGACGATGGCTGCCGGCTATCACATGACCGTCTAGGAGTGACGAAAGTTTGCAGACTGAAGAATATGCTCGATTTGAACTCTTACTTAAATATACGGAAAGAATTGCTATTCGCAATCTCGAGCAATACCGATTCAAACGAAACTTTTATGATTACATAGAAAGAATTGATCCACTCAATCTCGGTTTCTTACAGTCAAGCATCCAAAAGTTTGATCCTCTGGTTGTTTATGATGGTCTGCATTGCAAATTGTTGGATTTAAGAGCTAACGCCACCAACAATTTAAGCTAGATGTCGGAAATGCATTTTCACAATGTCACAGAGGCAGCCGAAAGGCGTGTGATAGTTCATCTTACTGACGATGGCTGCCGGCTATCACATGACCGTCTAGGAGTGACGAAAGTTTGCAGACTGAAGAATATGCTCGATTTGAACTCTTACTTAAATATACGGAAAGAATTGCTATTCGCAATCTCGAGCAATACCGATTCAAACGAAACTTTTATGATTACATAGAAAGAATTGATCCACTCAATCTCGGTTTCTTACAGTCAAGCATCCAAAAGTTTGATCCTCTGGTTGTTTATGATGGTCTGCATTGCAAATTGTTGGATTTAAGAGCTAACGCCACCAACAATTTAAGCTAGATGTCGGAAATGCATTTTCACAATGTCACAGAGGCAGCCGAAACGGCGTGTGATAGTTCATCTTACTGACGATGGCTGCCGGCTATCACATGACCGTCTAGGAGTGACGAAAGTTTGCAGACTGAAGAATATGCTCGATTTGAACTCTTACTTAAATATACGGAAAGAATTGCTATTCGCAATCTCGAGCAATACCGATTCAAACGAAACTTTTATGATTACATAGAAAGAATTGATCCACTCAATCTCGGTTTCTTACAGTCAAGCATCCAAAAGTTTGATCCTCTGGTTGTTTATGATGGTCTGCATTGCAAATTGTTGGATTTAAGAGCTAACGCCACCAACAATTTAAGCTAGATGTCGGAAATGCATTTTCACAATGTCACAGAGGCAGCCGAAACGGCGTGTGATAGTTCATCTTACTGACGATGGCTGCGGCTATCACATGACCGTCTAGGAGTGACGAAAGTTTGCAGACTGAAGAATATGCTCGATTTGAACTCTTACTTAAATATACGGAAAGAATTGCTATTCGCAATCTCGAGCAATACCGATTCAAACGAAACTTTTATGATTATATATATATATATATATATATATATATATATATATATATCCATTAGATTTGCGGAAAACTGACACTGTCCCGGATCATCCATTGAATGATACATTAGTAATAATTGTCGTAAGATAAAAAAAACAGGAAATTAAGACCAAGAGCAATTTCTTGTAAAGCTTTCGGGCTAACTGCCCTTCTTCAGTACATCTAAAAAAAATTACAGT